>PVJD01017816.1:0-16374 GCA_004026545.1 Mormoops blainvillei | reverse complement strand
TGATAACAGCAGTGGGAGACCCCTCCCGTTGGTGGCTGGGGGTAGGAGGATGGCATCAGGGACAACTTCCTGCAGGAGGGGCTGGTGATGCCCATCTCTGAGCAGAGGCAGGACCTGGGTGGAATTAGGGGGAAAGAGGGTGCAACGTGTGGAAAGGCCCAGGACAGGTTCCCTGCCTCCTCTTCACCCCTTGCTCTGCCAGCGTCTGCATCCTCCCCTTCCCTCGGGCCCCAGGAACTCAAAGTGACGGAGGAGATAGTGGCCCCGCAGCAGGCTGCTAGACACTATGGCATAGAGCCCGAGGAGCAATTCGGGGCCTGGTTCTGGGCCCTGGCGCGGCTCAGGGAGAGGGAGAGGTGAGTCCAGGCAGGACTTGGGTGAGGGCAGAGGGGGACTCTCCCTGTTGGCCAGCCCAGAGGACCTGTGTCCACGGCTCCCTGGTCAGCCCCAGGCCTTGCTGTGTAGCAACCCCTGGGGTACCTGACAGTGGGAGGGACAGCCGAGGTGTGGCTCCTGGGAGCTCACAGGTGCCACCCTGTCCTGTAGTTACACCCTGTCCTGCCAGCTGGAGCCCTGGTCCTCGTTGGCCAGCAGAACTCAAGGCCAAGAACATTAGCCATGAGTGAGCGTCCAGATGGGTAGTGCAACCTCGTCATCACCGGTGGGGACACAGCTGGGCCCTCAGGTGCACTGGGCAGCTTCTTTTGTTTTGGATGAGAACAGCATTGGAGGCTTTTCCTGGTGTCCCCTGAAGGCCAGGAGGGAGGGGACGACCCCTTACCTCCCTCACAGATCTTCCCAAGGCCTATTTGTCTGTTATTTGTTATAAGTAGGATTTGGAGTCTGCATTTGCAAAAGTTTCAGGGGCAGGACAAGGCCTTATGGACAAGATGAGCATCAGCAACCCCTCCTCCAGGAAGTTACCTTACCTACGCATTGGCTTCCCTCTGGCTTGGAGAGTGCACTGTCCCTTTCCATGGGAGACTACGTTTTCTGGCTGGAGCTGACACACCAAAGATGAAACCCTGACCATGCCTCCCTGGAGCAGAGCGGAGCAGGGCAGAGTGGAGCAGACTGGTCCAGAGCAAAGTAGGAAGAGCAGAGCAGAGCTGTGCACCGGGGGAGGGGCCTCGCCAGGGCTCCCTCGCAGTCATGCTGGCTGCTTCATAATTGAGCTATAACGCTCTGGCGCTGCCCAACTGCCCTGCTGTTATCACAGATGTGCTGTATGACGGCTGAACTTTTCGTCCTGAAGAAAGTTTTCTTCACTGCGCCCCAACCTGGGCATTCTTGTTGGTGTTGAATTGGTACCAACGACCATTGGCTGACAGGTCGCGACACTGTAAGTGGGGCTCTGAAGTGATGATGCGATCTCCTGCCACTGTCCTGAAACCAACATATCTGACATGTGCACAAACCCCTAGTGCTCCAACTGTCTTCCCAGTGGTACCTGAGAAGACACCGCTGAGAGGTCTTAGGTAAGTCCTCTCAGATCCAAGGCTTCCCTTACTTGTGGCTGAGGTCTGAGATTTTATTTGGTTTAGGTAGGGGACCCTCATTCGGTGACCTCGGTTCATAAGTTTAGAGTGAGAGGGCCCCTCCATATGATTTGGTGTTTGGTGCTGAGGAGGGGTATCTCTCAGTCATGTTTGGCACCAGGAATGGTATCCCCCAGGGAGGGCTTTCCTTCCTTATGTTTGGTATCTAGAGAGGGTGTCCTCCAGTTGTGTTTGGTACCAGTGAGGTTCTCCTCCAGGTTGAGACTAGGCCTTGTCCACAGGGTTTGTGAGGACACTGACACTAATAGGCGCTCGGAAGGACAATTCCAGAAGGAGGGGCACAAAATGGGTGAGCCATGCTCTAAATTTTCACATGCTACTCAGCGAGCATCTGGGGTTTTGGTCGATTATATGAACCATAACTATGGTCCAGAGAAGTCAATTAACTAGACAATAATCACATGAGATGATCTCAAGGTTTCTTTTTTTCTTTCCTTTCCCAAAATGGGGTTTCTTTGAAACCCCAAAGCTTGTTTATTTGTATACTCAATTAGAACAAAGAAAATACTGTACCTCCGAGAAACAGTGGGAGATTTTTATTTTAAACTGGTGACTTGAGAGCTATAAATAAAATCAAGAGACTACTATTGCCTCCCTTAGAAAAAATAATTCTAAAATTGGGTAAATGTCTGATAAATTAAAAAGGACCCTGGTGCCAATGAAACTGGAACAAAAGGGGGATCATTGGAAAACTTTTCCTCTGACCCTTGCACTTGAGACTCTAAAGCGAGGCTTACTAAAAAAACCTCAGTAGATCTCTTGCTTACCAGCACCCCCTTGCCTACCGTGACTGCCGGCCCTCTGCACCTTCCCTTTCCCTCCCCATCTTTGTCTCCAGGTGGGCAGCTACCGTCTGAGGTCAGGCTTTACCTCGAAACCATCTTTCAATCTTCCTCTCAGGGATGCTTCTTTCAAAACTCAGGCCTTTACTTTCCGAGCTTTCCAGCTTTATAGGGCACACTTGCCTTCTGTTTGATGTTTGTGTTTATTGATAAGCCCACCTTAAGGAGAAATTTTAAAGGAGAGAATCTGACACCTCTTAGAGACAACAGAATGCATTCTTTGATTTTAAAAAACATCCTTTAAGGAATTTTGACAGCATGTATGACTTGGGCCATCTGAGCAAAACCTCAGCCTAGTCCATCTGCCAGAAAATATTTGGATCCATAATTCTTTTTTTGAGTTTCATATAATTGTGCTGTGTGTGTTTTTGTATGTATCTGTGTATGTCTGTTATACATATGGTTTATCTCTACTGCTAGATAGTATTGCCAAAATTGATTTGTAAATTCAAATTTAGATTGTAAAATGGCCCCATTCAATTGACTTAAAATAAATCAGCACTCACACAAATTGGAGAAATAACAGCAACTAACACAACTGCACTTCAAGTGCATATGATTTAGTACTAATATTTAGTAAATAAAGACTAGCTAAAGGATGTTGGTTTAATTAAGACATACCGTTGCCCACTGCTCTCTAGCTTTGGAGCTAGCAGTCCAGACGGGAAGCCTGTATAATAAGTTTGGAGACCTAACATATCATTTCACAAGACTAGAAGGGTACAAGGTGCCTCAGTTTAAGATCCAAACACTTGTGATACAGCGTCATTAGGGTGTTTTGGTGATTGAAAATGATTGCATGTAGAGAACAAGATGTGTGTTTGGTAAAGAAGGTATGAGACATGGAAATACATTTTTATTGAAGGAAAAGGGAGTAATTTTGTTCTAAAATAACGTAATTTAATTCCAGAATAAGAAAAGAAAAAGATAGGACAAAAGCCAAAAAGTTTATGAAAGTCGCATAAAGTCTGTGTATGTTGCGGAAGGCTCATGGGAGAGGAATATCAAAGAGATCTGATGTGCAGTTAAACTAACTAAGACTGGAATGAATTTATTTAATTTCTAAAGGAACTGACACAGAATTGGAATTTGGATTTATCTCTCGGTTAACAGGACAAAAGTGGCCCTGGCTGGTGTGGCTCAGTGGATTCAGTGCCGACCTGCGAACCAAGGGGTCACCAGTTTGATTCCCCAGTCAGGGCACATGCCTGGGTTGTGGGCCAGGTCTCCAGTAGGGGACACACAAGAGGTAACCACACATTGATGTTTCTCTCGCCCTCTTTCTCCCTCCCTTCCCCTCTGTCTAAAAATAAATAAATAAAATCTTTAAAAAAGAAAAAGGACAAAAGTATATACTATTGGTTATGCTCTTAATAGGAAATTATAAAGGGAAAGTAAAGATTTTATGTGCTCCATCTGCATCATCAGGTCTTTAATTGCTTAGGTGAACAAAAACTTAATATTTAAAGAGCTAACTTTTGCTTCTAATCATTTAACTTTCTATATTTGCTTGTGAAGTTTTTAAGTGGACAAGTAAATGGGTAACTAAAATAAAAGAATCTCTCTTTGTAAAAGGGGGAAATGCAACTAATCAGACCTATTTGATATTTGGAAAGTGGATTTCAATCCTGGTGCCTCCTCAAGGATAAAAATGTATTAATGATAATCCATATGTATTCTTGTTACTGAACAGAAAAGGGGAGTTTGTCCACATGCCACCACAGAAGCCAAACTTGTGAGGCAGGGGCTGATGCAAAGGAAAGAGATTTTATTTGGATGCTGCACAACCTGGGAGAATGGGGGACTACTTGTCTCAAAGCTCACCTTCTCCACAAAACCCAGACAAAGCCCAGACATCCTCAACAAGACCAAAACAAAATCAGTGCCTAGAGCTCCCGCTCCAGTTTAAAGTACTGTCCTTTGGCCCTGGCTGGTATATCTCAGTTGTAGCAGTGTCCCATAACCAAAAGGTTTCGGGTTTGATTTCTGGCCAGGGCACGTACCTAGATTGTGGGTTTGATACCCAGTTGGGGCATGTGTATGATTCCTGGTCTGGTTGTGTACAGGAGGCAACCAATCAATGCTTCTCTCATTCACCGATGTTTCTCTTCCTTCCTCTCTCTCTAAAAACAATGGAAAAAATGTCCTCGAGTGAGGATAAAAAAAAAGCACTGTCCTTTAGTGCCCACAGGCAGCTGCTAAGTGGCCATCCTGGTAGCTTAGTTTGTTTGCAGCTGCTGTCCAGCTTCAGGCTCCCTCCTGCAGACTGTGTGTGGGGCTTGTGTAGCCACTGGCCATGCAGCTGCTAAGGCTGCAAGTTCGCATGAGCGCACCAGCAGATGCTTTACCAGGTTGGGGAGGGTGGCGGGGGGAGAGGTTGAGAGGCACCCTGCTGGAGTAGCCATGCGGCCCATGGAGAGGACAGGCCAGGGCACTGCTGGAGTGCAGGTCCTGAGCAGCAAGCGACGTTCTCCTGGTACTATGCTAGTTTTGTGTGTGGGATGGACCAGGTGCTTTTCTAAAATGTGCAATCAACTTTCTAAACTTTCGCCTCTTTTTTCTAACACCTCCCCTGTGCCATTTTGACTTCTATGGCGCATGTGCCTGCCTTTCCCTGGTCCTTCCCCCAATCTGGTACTGAAAGGGCAGGGGTAGGAGGTTTTCCCTTTATCCAATTATCTTGCTAGCCTTTTGCGTGTTCAGTGTAAGACCCTCCCCCTGCTGCCATCATGGTGGGGGTGGAGGGCATGGGGGAGACTCCCATGTTGCTCTATCAACTCTGCACCTCCCATGCCCTAGTCCCCACATGCAGTGAGTTACTTGCACTTGGGCCCGCTGGCAGAGAAAGGAACCGTGGAACCCCGCACAGACTCTCAGGCAGCACCAAGGGCGGCCTCAGCAGGAAGGGCAAGGCATCTGCAGCCAGCAGCAGGGCATCTGCAAGGCACATGCTCATTTTCTCAGACAACTTGGCCTCTCAGTCCTGTGGAAGTGCAGCCTGGTACTGTGCTGTGAAACCCAGTGTCCTTGCCATGGCCCTGGGCAGTTCACAAAGGCATTGACCAGCTCACACCCTCAGTACTTGAACATTTCATCTCCAGCTCTCCAGGAGCAAGGCTCAGTGCACAAGTGGCTCCCAGGTCCCATTCCCATGGCCTGGGTCTATCTCTCCCAGTCGCCCCTCCTGTTCCCTGCCCTCAGCCCGCTCCCAGTGGTCTGGACAGGCTGTCTATTGGTATCATTCTCCTTGGGTGAAAACATTCCCATGTCAAAGGGCAACAGTTGCAGTAGTTAGTAAAATACTTCTAGAAAGGGTTTCTCCTGCTTGGAAAATCCCCCGGAGTCCCATAGGAATTGGAGAATATTTTACTAGACAAACCTTACACCAAGTGTGCAAAACTTAGCTGACGTTGCACCATTCCCATTGCATTTATCATCCCCAGTCCTCTGGTCTGGACAAGGTAGTTAAAATTCAGTTGGTGAAATTTGTTGAATCTTTTCATTTGCCTTGCCATAAAGTCCTTTTCTTGGTATTGCTTAACATTATTTGGTAAACATCAATTGCCCCTCCTAAAATTGTTACTGGAAGACCTATGAGACTAGATCAGAGAATGTATGAACCTGTCTTATTAAGGAGACCTTCTAACTTATTGCAAAGAACTTATAAAGGCTCTTAAAATAAATGCAAGCTTGCGAAGCACTCTTTCCACAGCATACTCCCAGGAGACGGATACATTGAACGCCACTGCCTATGACTTGGAGACACTGTCTGTTCACAAAGGATATTTCCATAAGGACTTCCTCCAACCTCTCTGGAAGGGACCATACTGGGTATTATTAACTAATCTCTGAATTGCAAGGTGAATAGGTATTGATGCAAGAATTTATGTTTTTCGTTTAAAAAGGCTCCTACACTTGCACCTCATTCATCCCATTGAACACCCTAGCCTATAGGA
Organism: Mormoops blainvillei; assembly: GCA_004026545.1. Taxonomy (NCBI): domain Eukaryota; kingdom Metazoa; phylum Chordata; class Mammalia; order Chiroptera; family Mormoopidae; genus Mormoops; species Mormoops blainvillei. Next base: position 10,017 of record PVJD01017816.1, on the reverse strand, counting down.
GGCCTCGGATGAAAGTTATTCAGAGCAGAGAACCACTCAAACAAAAAGCAGATGGCAAATGAAGCTGAAGACTTTTCCCAGAATCTGGGACCAGGCCAATGAAGTCAACTCCTGCTATACATAATCCTTATATTTATTTCATAGTTGTCATTTTTATGGGTGTATTAGTGATCTTAATTCTCTTGTGATAAGCCAATCACCTTCGCTATGTTTTAGGTTGTATGTTTAGTTATCACATATCATTAACTCTCGACTGCACAGCACTCTCTGATTTTTTGTTGTTTTAAACCTTGTAAATGGGAAACTTTGCATAACGGTATTATGACACAATGCTTTCAAACCTCAGTCTCCTCATGGGACCTATCTGAATGCTGGATTGCCATTTGATGCCTGCCTCTACCTCTGGTAAAACTGATGATCCCATAATTATTTGTTAGCAGTTTCTCAGCTGTCCCTAACTTTACTATTGATTGCACCAAAAGTCTCCCTACTGAAACTAATTGAGTTAAACTGCAAAAAAGAGCTTTACCTTTCCTCTGTGCCTGCCTAAAACTACCCTATGCGTCAGTCATACCCACCCCAGGTAAGACCCAACTATCCTTCACAGTGGAAGTAGTAAATGCCTTAAATCTGGTTGCACCTATATCAACCCTGATGGCTGTGGAAATTCCCCTTTGTAACGCCATTGTGATTGGAAATAGCCACTCTGTCAAGAACTTAAATGTTCAGCCCACAATGTTCAAACATAGTGGGAAGGACTTTTAGAGGGATGTTCAAAACAGACAGAGCCCTGGTTGGAAAATATTTTTACCTCCCTTCCTGTTAATGAATCCATAAATGAATAAATCCTTGCAGTCACCCTTTGTGCTCTCGAAGGTTATATTTTTGTCTGTGGTACAAAAATCAGCCTTGGGCATTTGATTGTCTAGACAGCTGGAGGCTGACCGGACAATGCCTTTTGGGTCACCTGACATACTTTTTTATAATCCTCAGCATGGTAACAGCCACCCCTCCCAGTTCTCATCAGAGGGAGAAGAAGGCCTGATCAATAGTAGATTACTGCCTTGATGAGGATCCCTCTGTTTATGAAGATGACTCTTGTGGCCTTTCTGTGGGATATGATTTCCAGCAGGTTTTTCAGGAGATAATGGGTAATCACTGTTGCAGAATTGTACCTCCATGGGGTCCTTGGTATAGCTCAACTAGACATAATAATGTAAAACTTAACTAGAACTGTCCATCAAATTGCTGGCTCAACTGCCAGAGCCATTCGGAACCAGTAAGCATCTTTAGACTCCTTAGCAAGAGCAGTCCTTGACAACACTCACCCTTGATTGTGCTCACAGCCCGGGGAGGGGTCTGTGCCATAGCCAGTACCTCCTGCTGTATCTGGATACATACTTCTTCCCAGGTAGAATTAGAAACAACCAAACTCCTTCACCTTGCCAAGTCCTTTAAGGGGCAACCCAGTTTTGCTTTTAGTGTCAATGGCTAAATTTTCTGACATTTTCAATCGGCTCCCAAATGGGCTCAGAGTTATTTTAAAGTCTGAGTTGCAAATTATTTTGCTTATTGTTATTCTAATTTGTTCAATATATTTCATTGTCAAGCTATTGATGTTCTGTGCAACCAAATGCTTATAACTTTCTATACAAACTTGAGTAATGGTTTTATGAATGATAGAAATGATTCATCAAGCCACTGTATCTCCTCTGTTTGTAATGCATAATGGTTAAAACCTTTACTCCTGATGCCAAATACCTTCTGTCGATTACCCCTAATTTCTCTTGCGAGCCACGTGCCTTCGTTCTTTAACTTTTCCCAGGTTGTTCTGGCTGCTTTTATGAGACCGTACTTTTTTTCCCTTTAGCCTGGCAGCTGCCTGAGAGACCTCTTGGAAGCAAATGGCTCTGGTTGCTCTAGTGGCTACCATCCTGCCACGGGAGTCCCACCTAGGGACTGGATGAAACCAGAGAAGGTAGCCAAGCCACTCTGGCACCGACACAGGACAAACTGACCTGGTTGATCACCAGTGCTGTGACAGGGCCTGATCAAATGAGGAAAGTGTGGATCCTGAGAAAGAAGATAAACCTACAGAAAAGGGCTCCTGGTGGCTAACTGGGCTCAAGTTCAAAAGCAGAGCCCAACAGTCATTTCTAAATAGGAAGTCTCGCTTGCAAACCACGCTTCAGGGAGAAGCCTGCATTGAGTGGCCTGTCTTCGGCACTGAATTGCCTGCCTACATAGTGTTTCTGCCATCTGAGCCAGATTTTATGAATGAGTTCCTGGAATAGTATTTCAACCAATAAAACTGAGGGTTCCCTGCTCAGTTGGAGCTGTGCTGCTATAGCCCGGCAGCATCTTCACCAACCAATCAGAAGCTCCATTTTGACTCATCAGGAGAGTGCTTTTTGGAGCAAACTGCAAGAATTTGGAGTCTTTTTTTGCATGAGGACAATCAGGGACCGTGGGTGGGAACTTGTGTCTAGGCAAGTCAGCTCCCCTCTGTTAGGAGAACGCACTTCCCCTTTCCACCAGAGGCGGAAGACTGCGTTTCCCCCGCTGGAGCTGAAACGCTGAAGATGTCTCACTGGAGCAGAGTGGAGCAGACCAGCTCGGGGCAGAATGAAACAGACGGGACTGGACCAGAGCAGGTGGAACAGAGCAGAGCAGAGCCGTCTAGCCAGAGATGGTTGTGGCTCCAAGGTTGCCTCACAGGCTGGCTCCGGTTTTTCATAATTGAGTTGAAACACTTTCTAGCTATTCCACAACTGTGTCGTGCCACAACTGAGGTGTTTGCACCAAATAAAATTTAATTCTTCACTGAACCCCACACTGGGGGTTCTTGATGGTGATGAATTAGTGCCAGTGACCTTCGGTTGACAATAATAAAGGCCAGATTCAATACTGTTATACAGTCCTGTTTCTATTACAACCTGGGCATTGTGGTTTGGTTCATTCACTTCCCATGCTCCTTTCAATAAGGCACAGGCTCTCACCTTCCTCCTTGGGCTACGAAATCTTATAGCATTATCAGCTTATTGGGAGTGGGAGGAGGGAGAAGAACCAGCCCCGCCTCCTTGGCTACTGAAGGGCACCCCGGAGGCCCCCTTCTTCAAAGGACAGGGTCATTTCAGTTATGAACCTGGGTCAGGAGCAGACACAGTCCCTCAGGACTCCTGAGACTTAGAGGTTGAAGGTACTTTCACAGGCCTGCAACTACCACTGAAATAGGGTGTCTAAAAATGGCACTGGCCGGGGCCACTTCCTGTCCCAGGACAGTGGCTGCCTTGCTACAATTTACAGAAAGAGGAGACATTTTCTGCTTCTCTTGTCAACGTTTTTTTTTGACCAAATATTAGGAACTTCTAGTTTTCCAGTTCAACCTCAGGAATAGCATCAGCACTAAATGGGGAAAAACAAGTAGAGAATCAACCCATGGATGTGGAAAGACAAGGTCACGAGAAGATCATTTGCAAGTGGACTGAGGGCAGGCAGGACTTTCCATCCTCAGGTCCCCTTGAGAGGCTCCATGTTTGCCCTCTAGCGAAATTTGAATCCTTGTAGGGTCCTGGCCCACAACCTCCTAATTCCTTTCCTGGCAGGTTTCTTCTGTAGGGGAAAGATTTATGATGCAGCTTTTAAGATTACAGCTGGGCCTCATTCCATGAATACTTTTGCCCCATGTGAACTAGAATGTCCAGCATTCCTGCCCTTCCTTATACAATTCTGTTTAAGGCAGACACTCTCTAGAGAACCCCAGCTTGTCAACTACACCATGGCTACTCCTCCCTGGTTGGGACCTGATGGATCAGGGGTGGGCTCTCATTTGCTAGGATAGGAGGTCTGTGTACTTGGCCAGGAAAACCCTCACACTCTTCCTTACTGGCCAAGGTGATTCTGGGCCAAGTGGTTCTGAGGTTCAAGGTCTTGGATAATCACCAGTTGACATACTCAGTGCATTGTTACTAACTTGTCCTGAAGGGACAGCTGGGCCTGAGCTTATAAAGCTTGTGGTCCCCTGGGACAGCTGTGTTCTTTTCCAGTCTTGTGCTGTGGTTATGTCACAGAGGGTGTGAGCCTTTCCTGTTGGGAGTTTTCAAAGATGAGGCATGAGGGGGATGGGGCGTCCAGCAGGGAAATGCCACCAAACTGATGATCCATGCGCTTACACGCACACAACCTTACTTATTAAAATGGTGTGTTGAAACACTTCTCATCTGGTGGCAAACAGATACTGCTCTGAGCTCACCCCGAGTTCCCAGCCCATGATCAGAGCCCAGGGTCACCACCTGGCCTTCTGAACGTTATAGCTCAGCAGTTCTGTGTTATCTCCCTCTGTCCGAATTCTGCCGGTGTCACTCAGACACAGCAGGCTGGCTTTGCCAGGGAGGCCTCTGCTGTGCAGCCGGGGAGTGAGTATAAATCCCGATCTCCGACAGCCCAGGCCCTTCCTGACATGACCCAGCCCTCCAGGAACATGGTTTGCTAAAGGAAAGACAGGTAGGACTGCAACCCAAAGAGAGAGAGACGTGCCAGGTTCAGGGCTAATCAAGGCCAGGAAGGAGGCAAGGGTGCCCCAACAGTTTCCACTATAGGCCTGGGAAGCTCCCGAGAGCCGATCCTGCATGTCGTAATATTTAATAACCTTTGTGCCTCATAATATAGCAGAGGAGGGACAACTTCTTGCATTTTAGGGCATTTAATATCCAAAAGCGCAGTGGCAGTCACTCTGAAGAGATCCATCTTTGTCACAAGGGTCACATATAACTCAATCTATTTTTCTTTTTAACAGTTATGTAAATTTAACTAACAAAGTATATACAAACACTCAAACTTATTCACAACTGAATATAAACAATGTAGCAATCAAGTCCATGCTTTTGCAGCTGGCCACCCTTCAGAGCTGATATTTAAATCTACCTCCTTCCATTGCCCACTTCATGCTCCCTTTATTCTCAGCAAGCACGTCAGCAGGTCGGGGCTCTTGCCTGGCGGCTGATCCTAACCTTCATTCCTGAAGGGTCAGGGCCATCGGTAGTCACGCCTGGATTGGTTTCTTATCCTTTCCGATTGACTTTGACCACCCGGCATGGTAATACCAAGAAAGCCCTGAGGAACCTCCCGCATTTTCACCTTCACTGCAGAGCAGTGGTCCAACTCCCCCAGGTCGTGAGGCTCGCTGACGCGGCCCGTGGAGTCTCCCTCCTTCGCTTGTTCCTTCAGAGGCATGAGGAGCCCTAAGCGGCCGGGGGGGCGGGGGGCTGTCTGGGTTTTCAGTCCAGTGAAATCAATGTGTTTCCTGGTGGAAGCTTTTCTCCCTTGGAATAAAGACCCCCGACCATGAGATCACATGGACACAAAGCATAAATGATGCTAGTCAAGCACTAGGGTAACATTGGTAATAGTGGACGGGGCCACGCCTTTGTCCAGCCTTGACCGATGGACTTGTGAATCCTGGCCATGGGGAGCTCAGTGTGATGTAACGGACGCTGACCGAGAGTGTAAGCAGCCTCCGGGGAATCGCCACCTAGGCCCGCGGTCCCAGCACCCAGGCGCTGCGTCATCTCAGACTTCACAGGCCTGCTCTTCCGTTCTATCACGTCAGCTGCTTCAGGGTGATGAGGAACCGGGAAAGACCAGCAAACTCACGATCCTGGGCTGATGGCCACACTTGATTCCTGAGCAGTGAGTCCCTTGATTAGAAGCCACGCGGAGTGGAATACCACGACGGTGGGTGAGGGGCTCTGCCAGTCCACAGATGGTAGTTAATGGAAACACGGTGCGAAGGGAAGGCAACTCTGTATCCAGAGTAAATGTCTAACCAAATAAGAACAAAACTAGTTCCTGAAAGTAACTAGGCATTCAGGAAGGCAAAAGTTGATGAAAGACCTACATCAGTACCTGTTTTCGCTAACTGAAAGAAATCCGAGGAAGATTTTTGCTTTTACCAAAAGGGGGAAGAGCAAAAACAGCATTAAGCGTCTGGGTAGAGACAGCAACCTCCCAGCCGCAAGGGAGGCCCTGCCGAGCTCCTTCCCCAGGACCACCCGCAGCACCTCAGCATCCAGCCCTGGGCCGTGTCTGGGAGCATCGGGGCTTCATAGCCACTGCTTCTGTGTGTCCCTTAGCAAGCTGTGTCCTAGGGTATCAGAAAAGGCTCAGAGATCTCATAAGGGTGTTAAACTTCAGTGCAAAGCTGGACAAAATCAAACATTTCGATCATAATGAACAAAGTAAGACCATTGTGCCTGCGTTGAATTTTGGGCCTGGGAATGCTCAAACATGTTTCCATAGAAATTAATGGTAATCACTTCTTCACTTTACACCACGCCAACCTATGAAAAATTTCATAGGAGCCTCTACTTTCGGAGAGAGGGGGAAAATTTCAACCTGTACATGTTGAAATCATGAGTGAATTATAGATGACCACTTACCTCAGAATTATGAGGAGCCTGGCTGGTGTCTTACCTGGAGGATTTCCCAGTTCTTCCCAAAAAGGTTATCAGGGTCCCTTCTACTGTGCATGTCCCCAGAATCACAGACGGGAGAGGCGGATGAAGAGGTGTTCTTTGGATCCTGCCACAGAGAAGAATCAAGGCTCAGCTTTCCCTGCAGCAGCCCCTGCATTTTGCCCACACGCTGGGAGGGAATGATTCACATGTTGATCACATAACCAGACACGTTTACTAAGTACCCCTTGCCCACCTCCCCTAACCCCCGGCTCTCACAGTGCGTCCTGTGCGGAAGGTGAGTGAGTTCCGCACAGCATCCAACCGCACAGGGACTTCTCTTCTCACTTCCCACAGTTCAGGTGGAAGAGGGTGGAAAACAAAAGCTCTGGCAATTAGACTCAGGCCCAGCAAGGGTTCTTCCAAGCTAAAATTCAAGGGCCCGTTTTAGTCATGGCAAAGCCACACCTTTATGGGGGCTGTCGGGTGTAAAATGACTGCACGTTGCTTCGGGTCCTGGGGCTGCAGAGGGAGCCAGTTCCATTATGTGTTTTAAATGAACTTAGAACCAACAAAAGTCTAACACAGTAAATGGTAACATCTTTTCCCCCAGCAAGCACTTTAAGCAGCAAACTGGACAGTGGCAGTGAATGAATCATTTAAAAGACACTCTTGTAATCCATTCAAATATTACACTTGACTATTCAGCCTGTTAATCCAAATTTAAACACCAACTCAAAGCTGGCTGACCATTATCAAGTCTATTAAAAGGTTCCATTGAAGCAATACAAAGTCTAGGTAAAAAAATCCAAAGTCTTAAGCTGGGACAAACTGACTCTTTAAGAGGGATTTTAAATCTTACACCCCTGCCTCCTCCCCAGCAGCTCTATTCTCCCCCCTGGCCAGTTTCCCCCTGCTACAATAAGGTCTTTGCCAGCTTTACGAGTCCTTGGTGTTCCCATATCCGAGGCTCCGGGGTACATGATCTGCCTTATTTTTAGCCCGAAGGCCACTTAAGGATGAGACAAGAATTTCAAGCAAGGTTCAAATTGGCAATAACACCAGTGGTCCAAGTACAGCAGGTCCTCAAATAATGTCATTTCATTCAAAGTCATTTTGTTATAAAACCGAGGAGATGCCATAGAAACTGAACCCTTGTTTATATCAATTAAGCTGTTGTAAAATTGGTTTCCTTATACATTGTTTTGTTTACTGTCACAGGACCTGTTGATGATACTGAGACTGTCAAAACTGGCATTTTAAAATGTCTTAGATAAAAATACGCCTTACAGCTACAGGATCATACCAAACTCATAAATGAGAAAACTGAGATCCAGGGAAATTTAGTCTCTCCTTCTGATTATACTACTTATCTTTCAAGAGTCCATTCAGCCGCCCTCCCTGAAGCCTTCCCTGCCCACACTGTGCTGTCATCAGTACCAAACAGTTGTTGAGTGTCTGTTGTGTGCCAGCCCCTGCTGTAGGCCCTCAGGGCTCGCCAGTATCCAACTGAGACAAAAATTCCTGCCTTGAGGAGCTTATGTGATAGTGGGGGACAGGCAACACACAGTAAATGTGATGAATAAGTAAATTACACAGCACCTGGAAAGCAGTAAGTGCTATGGAAGAGGTTAATAGAGCAGGAAAACAGAGCTCAGGAGTGCCAGAGAGCAGGGTTGGCTGGCTTTGCGATTTTGAAATAGTCAGGTAGGCCTCCTGGAGAAGGTGGCACCCCCTATGGGGGGTGAGGAAGTTAGACATGCAGGTGCATGACAGAAGAGTATGCCAGGCAGTGGGACTACATATGCAAATGTTCATAGGTAGCACTACCCCTGGTGAGCTCAAGAAGCTGAGCAGAAAAACAAATGGTGAGCAAAGCAGTGAGCAGAAGAGGTAAGGGGAACTGATCATGCAGAGCCCTGTGGACCATCAAGGGGGCTTTGGGCACTGCAGGGATTGAGCAGAGGCAGTGCATGACCCAACTTCTGATTTCAAAGGCTCACTCTGGCTGCTGTGTTCGGAACAGGGTGTGGTGCACGGAGAGGCGTAGACACGTGGCAGGGCCTATTGCAGTAACTCTGCTAGCAGCTGATGGCAGCTTGGACTCAGCAATAGTAGTAAGGTAGGAATTTGGGAGAAAAGTTTTAATTCTGGATGTATTTTGAAAATAGAATCTATAGGACTGAGAGATAGATTGATGGAGTAAGAGAGAAAGAATGTTTCTGCGTTTTTTTTCTTTTTAAAGTCTAAGCTACATACTTAACTATATTCCAATTCATCAGAGTGTGTCCTAATTATTTTTTCCCATCTCTCTCAATCTGCACTCAGCTGTCTGAGGGCAGAGGTACATTCTCATTGCCTACTGCAGTATTCGGTAAGCATTTGCAGAATAAATGATCATTAGCGTGGCAGATGTGAATTCCCATTGGACACAATACTGTCTTTATCATTTCCCAACTAAGTTAGGTTTTGCCTCAAGTATGCAAATAGATGTTCGTAGAGATGCTGGTGGGGCCCCAATCTCAGAGTTCAGGCTCCACATGTGGTCTCCCTTTCATGGCTGAATTAGTTTTCTTTCTTTTTATTTATTTAAATTTATTGGGGTAACATTGGTTAATAATGTCGACATAAGAAATGTTGAAGAAGAAGAAGAAGAAGAAGAAGGAGGAGGAGGAGGAGGAGGAGGAGGAGGAAAAAGGGAGGGAGGGAGGAAGGAAAGAAAGATCCTAATCTGCAGAGAATTTTTACAAGTTTATTTAAGCCAAACCGATGATAATTGCCAGGATGCAAAATCTCAACAGGTTGAGAAAGTGCTCTGGAGAATGGCAGTTTTGCAGTTTATTTTATATATCAGAATCAAAGGAGATGTGTGTGTGTGTGTGTGTGTGTGTGTGTGTGTGTGTGGCAGGGGGTGGGTTACACGAAATTCGTTGGTAGATTAGGAAAGCCAGAGAAAGCAAAGTGTGGGAAAATCTCTGAGACTGGATAAAGAGTAAAATGGAAAGCCCTGGCTGGGTGGCTCAGCTGGTGGAGCATTGTCCTGCACGCCCAAAGGCTGTGGGTTTAACCCCAGGTGGGTGTGTATGAGAGGCGATTGAGGGGTGCTTCTCATTTACCTTAATGTTTTTCTTCTCTCTCCCTTGTTCTGTTTCTAAAATCAATGAAAGATATCCTTGGGTGAGGATTAAAAAAGAAAGAGTAAGGCGAAGGGACACATGCATCTTTTATATTGGTGGGTACAGTATGGTTAACATTTGCAGCACATAGAGATGGTATGTGGGAACAAGATAACAATTAAGGGTTCTGTGATCTTGTGTTCTGGTGGGAGGTTGTGCCCTGAGGGTTCTGGAAAAAGGGGATTACTCTGACATTCCAAAGGTAATGTGAAAGATGTTAGGAGCTGGTGGAAAGTTACCAGGAAAAGAGGAGGAGGTATCAGAGCCCCACACCCCAGATAACGGCAGGGGTGAGGAACTAGGCAGCGATGGGACGACCGCAATTAATCTTAGAGTACAGACATCCAAGAGAAGTTTGAGCCAAAGCAGGACCCCCTTAGAATCTGCCC
>PVJD01017815.1:0-16362 GCA_004026545.1 Mormoops blainvillei | reverse complement strand
CACCCATCACTCAGTTTCAGCAATTATCTGCAAAAGACTAAAACGATCCCTGATAATTTTAAAGAAACGTGGGGCATGTAAAAAATACTCTAAGGCCTGGGTGCTACTCCCAGACCGAAGCTGATTTTCACCACCCAAACTGAGTCAAGAGCTAGAGGGAACTGTTAGTGCAAGGACTCGAAAGCAGGAGGGTCTCTGGCACGTCCGAGGACTGCCGAGGAGGCCAGTGTGGCTGGTGTGAAGTGAGGAAAGGAGAGAGGGAAGGAGACTGGAAGAAAGAGTAGGGAGTAGTGCCAGACAATACAGGTTCTTGAAGACCACTGTTAGAGTTTTGTAGAACACCCAGGCTAATCCAGGCTTAAATTCCTCTTAAGGGATAGATCATTTTCAGTTCATTCTCATTGCATAGCCATTGGGATTGACTGGGTGAGAAGCAGCAACTCTTGTTAGCCTTCCTACTTCCTGTGAGGTGACTTCTGTTCCTATCACGTTTCAAGGCTATCAGGATGATAGCTGGAATTTGTTGAACTCAACAAATACCCTTAGAAAAACGTAGCTTCTGCCATCAGTTACCTGTCAGGTCTCAGTGTTTCTCAGAGCCAATTATTTCTAAGACTCTGTACCAGGCCCTGCGGCTATGGTGGTGAGCAAAATCAGATGGAGCTCCTGTTCTCCCAGAGCTTGAGTTTTAGAGGAACTTGACGGATTAGTCAAATTGTCTTTCAAAAATGTAAAGGGCCCTGGCCTAGTGGGTCAGTCGGTTGAAGCATCGTCCCGTACACCAAGGTTGCAGGTTTGATCCCTGGTCAGGGTGCCTACAGAAGGCAACTGATCAATGTCTCTCTCTTTCCCCCACCCGACCCCCCCTTCCTTTCTTTCTCTAAAATCAATGAACATATCTTTGGGTGAGGATTTTTTTTTTCCTAATGTAAAGGCTAATAGTTCTGGGAAAGGTTATCTAGGATTTGACCTGGCAAAGGAATTTTTAAGGAAGTACTTTTGAGCTGACATATGAATTCAATGACCTGTTAATTAGCATAATTAGCAAGCACTTATCTGAGTTTCTATTTAGCCAACTCCATTAAATGAATAGAATAAACTTGGCTCAAATTAAAAGTGGGTATATTCTGATTGACTTTGTAATTATCTCAGATTTAAAATACTTCATTAGATGTTACTGTCTTAAGTACTTTACTTAGAACTTGAGATCTTACAAGGCAATCATAAAAATACTTTGCGGTTTACTTACTGTCAAATTACTCATGTGCTCCTTGTTTAAATATTTAAACAGCACCCACTGTGAGTCTGCAGTTTGCTAGACATTGGGGACACGTCGGAGCACAAGATGGATGCAGTCCCGTTTCAGAGTTACAGCTCAGCGGAAGTACAGAGAGATAAATGAGTGATTAGAGTGTAATGCGGAAGTCCTCCGAATTTGGGGAGCACGGGACGGTGTGAGAGGGCCTGGCAAAGAGTGACAACCAGCCACGATTTGGGAGTCAGGGAATGCTTCCTGGAGGAAATGGTGCACGAACAGAATTTGGAAGGATAAGCAGGAGCTAGTAAGCAAGGGGAGTACAGGTAGAGAGGGAATGTTCTAGGCAGAGAGAACAGCGTGAACAAAAGGTAGGAGCCAGAGGGAACTAGGGGGGTCTGAGGAAAGAGCATCAAAGCCGGCGGGTGGGAAACCTGAGCACTTCCGTTCTCCTTTAGGCAGCGACACAGTCAGTGGTGGTGAAGTAGGATTATAGCCCGAAATCGCAGAAAAAGGCTGAATGATGAGACATGGGTCACACTGAAAATAAATTGTCTTGGAAATTTGGGAGTCAAAGGGTTCCCAAAACCCATTCACAACCTGATTATAACAGACTTTTAAAAGGGGGTTTGGAGACCTTGGTGACTCATTTCCCTGCCAAATGCAGTTGCCGGGACAGTGGTTTTCTCCTGGGTGTGCAAATGTCCCTCTGTTTGGGTGACCTCATTTTAAAGAAGAAGGGGCTACTGGGAGCCCGTTGGCGGACGGGGCGCACATCCGGTGTGCTGGGACTGTTTCGCTAGGTTTCACTTTATTTTTACAGTGGATGCTGAGATGTGCTCAAAGGTTTAGAGATGGGAAACTGAGAGATTTTTATTTCTTGCAGAACACCGAGTAATTCGAGGAGGCCAAGCGTATTATTGCTTTGGCAGAACACGTGTGCCACCTTGTATCGGCAGGCAGGCTTAGGAAAGAGCAAACTGGCTCAGAAGAAACTAGGTTTCCAAGATGATTTTGTTTGGTGATTCTGAATTCTGTTTTCTCACTGATGGTGCAGAAAGTTCTCAGAGATATGGTAATTACTGCAGAATTATGGCCTCAGGCATTTGCAGCTATTCAAACAGTAAAATTCCATTATAAAATAACAGAGTCTATGTGTTCTGCTGTGCTACTTCTGAGAACTTGTCCCCTATAGTGTATACGCCACATCACTCTTGCAATGCAGAGCACCCAGCGCAAGATACCAAAGTGCAGGTTCTAGGACTTGGTGATTAATTGAAAACGTGCAATAAGAGATGGGAATGAGTGAAGGATGAATGCTAACAATGTTCAAAACACTTTTTAATTCTCTCAACAACCCTACCAGGAAGGTCCCAGTATTGTCACATGGCACTTGAGGTTAAGAAAAGCTAAGAAAAGCTAAGAAACTTGTCCAGGGTCACACAGGTAGAGAGTAGTAAGGGTCAAAGCCAGACCTTGAACCCTGGTCTGTCTTGGTGCGGAGCTTGGACTTGTAACCACTTGGTCACATGGCCTCACCATTCAAGGTGAGGGTAGCGGCTGGGTGGCAGTGCCATTGACAGGGACAGGGAAGTGGGGAAGGCAGGCCAGTCCACTTTCTGGGGGAGGAGCTGAAGCCCCCGCCTTCCACACTTGCCCTCCCCATCTGCCCCCTGCTCTCCAGCTGGTCATCCGCCCCCTCACTCCCAGGACCACTCCACAGATGCTGCCTCCCCGACCTTCTGGGTCTTCTTCCATTGGTTCCCCATTTGTGAAGGGCTGTCCGCCTCCACACGCCCTCCCCAACCCTTCCTTGCCCTCTTTCATGTCTACGCCCAAATGAGCAGGGGCGGGGGCAGAGCTAGAACATATTAAGAGCTGGTTTGGAGACGAAGAGGCTGTCCCACTTTTTCTTCTTCCCAGCTAGTTAACCCTGGGAAACGTCATGGAGCCACGCACGTGCAATTTTCACTAGGGACTGTGTTCACTGGTTCACGCCATTCATTTCTGTGATGGGTCTCTGCCTCTGGAGTATATGATATGCACTTGAAAACCGCAAAGAGCAACCCAGAAACAGCCAACAGAAACCAACACACACAAAAAATAGCTTTGAATTGAGTTACCTATAACAGTAATATGTTCATACTTCATTTTTTGAAAAAAGTCGGGGGGGGAGCACTTAGTAGTGTCTCTTAGTGGTTAGTTTCATTATCTCCGTTGGTAATGATGGAATATTTGCTTCACTTCCACATGCCTCTCCCACCCGCCACCCGTAAGAGAGGCTCAAGGAGTGGCCACCCACACCAGAGGAGCTGGCCACTGTTAACCCTAAACCTGCTTGTTCCAACTGTGTTCCCCCAAGCCTGAAAAAACTAAGAACAAAGGACTGAACTAAAAACAGTAACACACTGCATTAAGCCAAGTGTGAGAATAAACACACAGCTTGAAAAGCACAAATTCCAAAGATAAAGAGAACTAGCGAAGGGGCAGGGAACTGGCCCTCAGGGCTCTAGCTCTTTCACAGGGGTAGACTGGCAGGTCGGCAGAGACAGCGGCAGCTGGCAGCTTGAAAATCTTCGGAGAAGGGACAGGATGGGGCATAATCGAGAAACTGATTTGAGGCTGAAAGAGGCAGGAGCAGGGGTGGGTGGGTGGTCTGTGATGGAGGCGGGGGAGGCAAGACTGCCCACCTCAGTGAGGGCACAGCAGGGCCTGCAGGCAGATACTGGCGGGCTCGCTGCCCCCTTCATCCCACCCCCCCACCCCCACTGCACCTGACCGTGAAAGAGCCTGCAGTCCCCTGGGGCTGCAGGAAACATGACGCCAAAACTTCCTGCCTTCGTGAGGCAGGAGCCCTTACAGAATATGCAAGAGCTGCCTACACACTGTCCACCTGTCCTTAGGGCTCCACGTGTGAGCCCCCCAAATAAACAGGAGCGTCTGGACCCCGTGGAGGGATGGGCTTGTCCAGCCTGTGCAAAAACTGCGGAGGGGACCGTTCTGGAGGTGGCCTTCTGTGAGCTGCCCTCTTTTGCTGAGCACAGCTGTCCCAGGCCACTTGGTGGCTGGACAGATCTGCCGGCTTACTCATTTGTTTGCTGGGAAACGCGGCTGAGCGTGGTCTCTAAATTGTCACTGCTCTGTTGAAGGGGACAGCTACATTAACGGCCTTAACCAGCCACAGTCCCCACTAGGGACAGTAATGGCATGTGGCCTAGGAAGAAAAAGGTCCGAAGGCTCTTTGTCAGGGTTGGCTGACAGGCCTCCAACCGCAGCCTGTTGTAGGACTGGCTCTTTGAAAGTATTTTTGGAAGCTGCAGGAGGGAAGCAGCACCCCTTTGCTGCGCGTACGGGTTATTTATCTTGGGTCTCTACTGCTCACAGTTCAATCCCCTCGCGATCGTTCAAACCTCCTTGGCTGCCTGCTTCCTAATGTTCATGGAGCACTTGAATATATTTCTATTTCCTCTCATGGCTCTTTGGAGAGCTGGGCAGAGGAGGGACTGGGGCCTCCGAGCGGCTGAGTCACTGGGTCAAGGTCACACAGCCTGAGCGGCAGGGCTGGGAAGCCCCCCCGGGTTTCGGAGGCTGGGGGCCTGTTCTCCTGCCAGCCGAGCTGGGGTGCCTCCGGCTCCTTGCCTACAGCACAGGGAAGTAAGTGCCGGGAGTCTAATCAGCTGCCCAGAAACTCCCTGTGGAGTCTCCGCCCTCAACATTGTTATAATCTTAATCTCACAGATTGGTTAAGCCATTAACATTTCATCATCTCTAATATATGGAAATTAGTGTTTTCCTGTGGCCCATTCACCTCCACTTCTTCCCCTAAAACGCCAAGGTCATTGGAAACAATGTTACACAAAGACCAGATGCCTCACATTTTGAGATGAGCTGCTCGGAGAGGGGAGGGTGATTATCACTCCAATTTTGTCTAGATGCCTAAATGACAGTCATTAAGAGGGTGCATTGCAGTGACTAATTTGCTGAAGTTGCTAGTAAGACTCCTCTGCTCTTTAACCTTGGAACATGGGCAGCGCCTTCGCCCGCCACCGTTTCGACACGGGAAAAGAGGGAGGCTTGGCTGTGAATGAGCTATTAATTAATTAATTAAAATTCCAAGTTGTAAAGAATGTTAAACTAACCCTGGGGGTGGACACGGTCGGAGTGAGCAGGCGCCATTCTGCGATTTCTCCCTTCTGTACTGTGCCGCTCGCCCTGCACAGGGTCGGCCGGCCCGCCCGGCTCCCCGCTGCCCAGTCTGTAAGGAGGATAGTCCGCCCCTTGGGCGGGCGGCGCAGCCCGAGCTGGAAATGTGATGAGAACATTGTCTTTACCATAGCTCCCCGGGGAGGGAGGGCGGGAGTGACTTCCAATGGCAATACTGGTGATACCAGAAGACATCATGGAAGCCCTCCTCCAGCAGAGCGGGGTCGAGCTGGTTTTGCCAAGGACGGGCTCTGTCCCAGCCTCGACCAGAGCTGAAAGCTCCAACAGGAGAGGGGAAGCTGGAGCCACCACCGCGGTCCCTGCGTTCGTGTCCTAGAGCTGCCAGAGCAAATCACCATGAACTTGGCAGCTTGCAATAACAGAAATTTATCATGCCATGGTCCTGGAGCCGGAAGTCTGGATTCAGCAGGGCTGGTCCCTTCTGAAGCTGTGAGGGGCAGTCTGTCGCGGGCCTGTCTCCCAGCGTCTGGTTTTCAGCTGTCGTCAGTGTCCTCAGCGTGTGGACACCTCCCTTCCGTCTTCCACTTCCTCGCGGCCTTTGCCCTGTGTCCCCTTCACACGCCTCCCTGCCGAGCATGTCTGTCTCTGTGTCCAAATTTGCCCTTTTCATAAGGACGCCTGTCATATTGGGTGAGGGCCCACCTGGGACCTTATTTAAACTTGCTTACCTCTGTAAAGGCCCCGTTTCCAAATAAGGTCACATTCTGAGGTCCTGGGGGCTTAGAACTCCACGTTTATTTTTTAGAGGACACAATTCAGCCTAGAACAGTCCCCTTTTCCCACGTGTAGCCTCTCTATTCACAGGTGAGCAAACATTTTAATAAAAGCGGGCCCTTCCCCAGACTCCCACCTGGCTCAGTTCAGTCCTGATCCCAACAGAAGGCAGCGGAGCCCATGGCCAGCCCTCCTGCGTTACCTTTTAGCCACCGGGGCTCTGCAGGCCACGGGAAACGCTCAGCCGGGGGATCGGACAGTGCTGATTTAAGCCCAGGCCCTGTCCCTCTAGGCTCTGCAGCTACCCAGCCTTCCTCAGTCCCTGTTCCTTCACCTGCGTCGAAAGTTAATAGCGCCCCCTTGCCCGGTTATGGGGAGAATTCAATGGAAATGTGCCCACATGATGCTTTGCACATAGTAGATGCTCAATAAATATTAGCTCCCGCTTTCCATCTCCACATTTCCCAAATATCTCAGATAGTTCTGGGATTTTTGGTTGGCCTGACATTGTTATGGGGGCAATTCTACAACAAATATGTGCTTCCTGAGCTGAATTTGTGATTCAATTAATTGACCAGGAGAAACATTTTTCAGAGCCTGTATTTTCAGAATCCACCGAGGGGCACTAAGCCAGCAGGTAGGCTGCCTTCTTTGAAAAGGACACAGGTCGAATGCTGTTCTTGGCATTAACTGACTGTCGCAGCGTCTCTGCAGGTCCCACGTTGCGTGGGCTTTTGTGTCTGCCATGCAGGAGTCGACTGCCCTGCTCCTGGGAGCCCGCGTCCCAAGGAGCGACATTTAGTAGGGAAGAGCCTCACCGGGGAGCGCATTTCTCTGCCTGGGGCTCCGGCTGACACACTCTGCAAAACGACACTCGTGGGAGGGCCGCCTCTGACCGGGCACACTGCCGCCTTGATTTTTATAGGTTCAGAAACGCCTGCTTTATCAGCTTCTCCAGATGTGCTAGAGCCACAGAAGACTGATTTGTAATAATCCAAATCACAAGAGACCTTTTGATAAGCCAGATTGTTCTTTGGCACCAGACTTCAAGTGTTTGTTTATTCATTTGTTTATTCATTCAGCAAACATCTAGGACAGGTAGGTACTTCCCCATGTTGACTCATTTAATCCTCGAAATAATCCCGAGCGGTCTCATTATCCTCCTCCCTCTTACAGATGGAGAAACTGAGGTTCGGAAAGATGAAATGATTTTCCCAGATGCACACTGTTGCGGTGGGCACAGAATAGAGATGAGAAGGAAGATGGGACACTAAAGAGAAAAGCAGTGGGGAGACGCGGCTGGAAAGGCAGGCTGGGGCCTGAGTATATATCTGGGGGGTGTTCATTCAGGAAAAAAAATACACCAGCAACTTGGGGGCTATAAACCCAGAAATGGGAAATCATGTGGGGCCAGAACAATTGTCTGGGTACCCATGTTGTCTGGCTTCTTCCCACCTCTCTTTTAGGGTATCTCTAGCTAATCATAGATGTGGTCTCAGCAGAAGGCTTACCCTTCTCAAAACTCTTTAGAGTGAAAACTTTTAATCAGCTCTCGCTAAGTGAGGCCGAGGTCACAAACAACGCTGATTCTCGGTGGCTTGCAACAACCACGGGTCATTTGTCACTCAGGTTCAATATCAGCTGTTAGTCAGCCAAGCTCTAATGCACGTCATCTTCTTTCTGGGGCGCGGGCTGAAGGGATGGCCCCTCCCTGGGACCTGCGCTCATGGCAGAGGGGAATGGATGATGGTGCCACCATGGGATGGCTTTTAGACTTCTGGCAAGCATAGTCCCCTTGCAAGCCACATGGCCAGGCCTGCTGTCGCTGGAATGGGGAGGTGGGGACTTGTTCAAGTCAAGGTAGCAAATAATTGGCAACAATATATCATCCAGTATTATCAGGTTACATTTATGGTCTCCATTTTCCGGCTTATAATATGGAAATAGCAGTTCCCTCGTAATGAGGCACTTAAAAAGATTAAATAACCCTGACTGGAGTGGCTCAGTGGATTGAATGCTGGTCTGTGAACCAAAGGGTCGCCGGTTCAATTCCCAGTCAGGGCACACACCTGGGTTGCTGGCCAAGTCCCCAGTAGGGGACGCATGAGAGGCAACCACACATTGATGTTTCTCTCCATCTCTTTCTCCCTCCTTCCCTTCACCAAGAAGTAAATAAAATCTTAAAAAAAAAGAAGCTGAACGAAGGTCAGTCAGGCCAGGGGGCACACAGGCACACCCACACACAGGAAGCTGGGACAGAGGCAGGGACCTTCACCCCCTTCCTCACGTCTTGCTTTCAGGTTGCCAGAGCCTAGCCCAGTGCCTGGGGCAGGAGTCCAGGAAACATCTATTCTAGAACGAGTGGCCATGACTCTCAGGTGGGACGATGACTCGCCAGAGGCAGAGTTCCCCGTCCCCTGGAGGGAGCTGCAGAAGCTCTGTTAATTTTTCCTTTCTGACTCTTCTTCTTGATTCCTCATTGGTTCCTGGAAACCTCCCCACCGTGCAGCGTCACCCCATGGCTTGTTACGGTTTCCAAAATTATAGCTGATTTTACATGACGTTTCATGGTGGCTGCCTTCTGATGGCCTAGAGATGTACTTTATTCTTATCAATAAGCTCTCCCCAGATCACCATGTAGGACAGGCTAAAACTATTCCCATCCATTGGACACTGATTGCCCCCAGCTCTGCCTTCAAACCGTGGCAGCCGTTGACCTCGGCCTGTGTTTCAGGGTGACTTCCACTTTGGGGACCTGGATCTCACTACCCACAAAGAGCGGAGTCCCGTGGTGTGCACACCTAACCCCACTTGCGTACTTCAACGCCACCTGCTTGCAGGAGGGGGCGGGGAATGTTTAAGTAACACAATGAACTCATGCCTCAGAATCAGCTGAAATAGGGGACGAGACTCAGAGGTTTCCTCAGCGCCCTGGTGCCTCTCAGGGTTGTGAGCATGTTTCCTTCCATGGTCCACAAGATCCTAGTGTTTAAAGGTCTGGGACATCTGAAGACACCCAGCTTCTGCAAAGAGACAGCACTCAGTGCCAGAGTGGAGGACACCTGGGCCCGGCCAGCCTACCACCAGCCAGGGTGTCAGTCTCAGTGTGAGGCCTCACCAGGGGATTCTGGGAGCCACCACTGTGGACAAGTCCACTATTTGGGCTCACAGAGCAAATCTCATGCAAGGACAGTGCTGGAGGAGGCCTGCGTCCCTGGCTGGGAACTGGAAGACCAGATCCTGGTCCTGGTTGGCAGTTGAGCGGTGTGCCCTCAGGCTCGGTCCCCCAGCTATAAAACAAGGGCCCTGGGATGGAGGGGGGATGGAGGCCCAATGCTGACATCTCCGTGATTCTGCAAGGAGGGCCTGCTGTGGGATGTGGAGAACTGAAGTGGCTCCTTCTGGGGACAGAAAGTGGGTGGAGATGCCTCCGGGACACCTATTGGGCCCTCCTAAGCCAGACTGGAGGAATCGGTGCCCACCTAGAAAGGAATCGGTCTGCCCGGGGGGCCCCTTCCAGAGGGGCTATGCCCCAGGAGCCAGACTGGGAAGGATAGTCAGTGACCTTCTGGTCCCAGGCAGCGTCCTTAGCCAGGGGCCTCTTTGGCCTCGGGTGTCTGGAGACACTGATGATACGAGAAGGTGAGGGAGTAGTCTGGGTGGAGCAGAGCCTGGGCCCAGTGAGTCTGACTAGAAAGATTCTCAAACCTCGAGTAGGGATGGAGTCCAGCCCCCCCGCCAGAGGTCTGGAGGCCGTATGGCAATGCTGGAAGCAGTCGAGGGGAGATGAGGGAGAGGCAGGTCCACAGTGGCAGAAATGGCACCCTGAGGAGGCTGCAAGGGCAGTCCAAGCACCCCGAGTCCAGATCTCCGAATGAGTCACAGAAGGCTGGGAGGGAATCGGGCATAACTGAGCAGGATGGGCCCAGGGTGCTGTTGGAGAAAGGTGGGAGCCCTGGGGTGAAGGCGAACCCAGGATACTCCCAAGTGATGGCCACGTGGTGCTGTGCCCCGGCTGTGAGGCTGACCGAGAATCCAGGAGGCCGGGGCCTGACAGAGAACTAGGCCTCCCAGAACTAGGCGTGGCACACACGGGGCCACAGATGAACCCGCGGCAGGGACGGAGCCGCACACGTGGGCTATACATCAGCTTGAGGGTAACTCTGTGAGTCGGGGACCCACACGGCCCAGCCTCTGAATGGAGTCACAGGTCGGAAGCCCAACCCGGCAGCCAAAAGTTATAAGAGGGATTCACATGCCTACCTTTCCATCTCTTAAAGTGGATGAGCTTGTGTCCTGAGCTGACTTTTTATACCCCCTCTTTCCTCCTACCCCATACTGCTCCTGTGTGAAAGCCCTAACCACCCCGGACTCCACACGCTCCCTGCTCACGCGCTGCCTGGGACACTGAGGAGCTGAGACTTGGGAAGTCGGGCCCTCCCAGCGCTGGGCCAGCCGGGGCCCTGTGTGCCGCCAGGGCAGAGAACACGGAGTTAGGGGAGCCCAGAGCAGGGTAGTGTGGGCCTTCAGCCAGGGTGGCCAGTGGGACAGGGAGGCAGGAGTTTGTCACAGTCACACAGACACTCTGAGAGCTAAGTGTTACCCTCCCCGAGGTGTGGAGGGAATTAGGCTCAGAGGGGCTCCGGAACTGCCCGGGAGCGCACAGCCAGTAAGAGGCAGAGGCCGGCACTGAGTGCAGGTCTGCCTGAAGCCAAAGGAGTTCTTGCAACTGCATTACACTACACTTTCTGTCAGAGAAGAAGTGCAAAGAGGAAACCTAGGGCTAAATGCCTGGGTGTAGGGGGGAGGCAGCGGGGAGAGAATGAGAAAGATAAGAAGAGAGCATCAGCTAAAAGGAGACGGAAAAGAAAGAGCTGCCGCAGGAAGGAGCATGGGCTGAGGGAGAGAATAAAGAAACACAATTACAAGCGTGCACCTCAAGGACAGACATTTGGAAACTCATAGAGGCTGTCAGAGTCTTTCCCGATGAGTTTTTCTAAAGCCCTCCTATCCATCCTATGGCAAAACGTTGGGGCGCGGCCAGGGACAGCAAAACAGGGTCAATTAAATGGGCTCCCCGTCACTGGATGTTTTCCCAGAAGCTTCCCGATTGCCCCTGCAGGGCCCCGAGGCCGCAGGGAATGGTTTAAAAGCCACAGTGTTCTTACCCCAACGCAAAACCCCACACTTTCCATCTGTAGCTGAGCATCGTGATGTTTTGCTATCAGGCTCTGGGGCCCAAGTCTATTAAAATTCTGATGCTTCTGTGGCTTTGGGATTCGATGATAGAAATTTCAGCAGAGAAAGAAAAAAAAATCCAATGACAGTCAGTACATCAGAAGTCAAACACAGTGAGCTCACAGTGCTGGGGTCTGCTCAGCATCTCTGTCCTAATAGGATGAAAGTACCTGCCATGACTGGGTGACGGTCATGGCTGAGTCTTGGGTGGCATGAAAGACAGGAAAGATTATTAATATCAGTAATAACAGCAATAATAATACATCATATCGTACATTTGTAATTTACACCTGTATTTCATGTATAATTTACAAATGAGAGGGCTTCATCATTTACAAAGCGCACCACACACAATTCCCTCGCTCTATCCTGACTGACAACCTAGGAAAACAGGCAGGAAAAAGTACCGTGGTAACTGATTCCGCCTGGTTCCCCTCCTCCCCAGCACGAGGCAAAACTGCGCTTCCCTCTCCTTAGAGGTTACATGTGACCATGTGACTTAAAACACAGCCGCAGCCTTTATGTTACAAGTCACATTTCCCTGCCGTGGAATGGCCTGGGTCCCAAGGCAGGAGACGTGGAGTTTGCCAGCTAGCTGGCAGGAGACGTGTAGCGTGAGTGCATGTATTGGTTGGTGCCTGCTGATGTTGTTACTGCAGCAGAACCTAGCCATACTGACTGATAGAGAAATTCATGCACGAGTGCGTGAACGAAGACACACCCTGACCTAAAGCCTCTTTAGAAGCTGGGAAAACTTAGGTCAGGTCACATGGAAAGCCCGCGGCTATAGTCAGCCTCCAGAGGGCTCTGTTTACCTTCCTGGGGCCATCTCTCAAACGTTCCTGCAGCTGAGGAAGTTCCCCAGCTGCCTTCACTGAATCGCTCTTCTTTCTGCCCTTAGCTAAGCAGAGTTTTTATTCCCATCTGGGCTCCAAATCCAGAAGGTGCCTCCTTTGTGTCCAGTTAGAACATTTTTCATTTCAAAACATACCGTTGGCCGGGACAAGGGCGTGAGGCAGAGCTGAGCTGCTCCTGAGAGCCGAAGCAGACAGTGAAAGGCTTTCTGAGAACAGTGGCGCCTCCGAGTGGCCCCTCTGTGCTCCACACCTACTGAGCTGGCACCAGGTGTCAGCAGGAGAGACCCCGTAATTAATTTTTAAATTTGCTATTATCATGCATTTAGGCAGTGGACTGACATTCTGCTTGGTTTTGGCCTTTGAAAATGCTACAAGCGGTACCAGCTTTCCTCCAATGGGCAGGACACTAACCTAGGGGCTATAAAATCCCCAACCTCGTGGACTGGCAATCTTCCTGAAGTTTCTCCCACTTCCCATCATCTTAGTTGCCATCTATATAAAGGAAATACACATGCACACGCACACACAATGAGCACACAGCTTGGGGGGAAAACACCTTTTTGTTTTTTCTGGAAATGAGGTTTATGTTTTTATCCTCTTATTTTCCATTCCCAAAAGTGGTTTTTTAAAATTATACTTTATTGTTTACACTATTATAGTAAAGGTGACTTTTTATAATTGTGTTAAGTATATATAAAAGTTACAGTTGTAGCCATTTTCAAAGGTACAGTTCAGCCCTGGCTGGTGTAGCTCAGTGGATTGCATGCCGGCCTGCCAACCAAAGGGTTGCCGGTTCAATTCCCAGTCAGGACACATGCCTGGGATGCAGGGCTTTTCCGCCTCTCTACCCCTCGCTCTAAAAATAAATAAATAAAATCTTTTTTTTTTAAGTGCACAGTTCGGTGGCATTAAGGACACTCACGTCGTTGTGTAGCCATCACCACCGTCCATCTCTGCAGCTCCCACCTTCCCGCCCGAAACTGTGCACAGTAGGCATGCGCCTGTTCTTCACCCCCTGGCCCTGGGCAGCCGCCTTTCTCCTCTTCTCTGTCAGCCTGACTCTTCTTGGCACCTCATTTAAATGGGAGCTGACAGCGTTTGTCTTTTTGTGACCGAGTTATGTCATCCAGAAGAACATCTTCAAGGTTCATCTCTGCATGCGTGTCAGAATTTCCTTCTTTTCAGGGCTGAATAATCCTCCATTGTAAGGATATCTCACACGTTTTTTTAAATGGTGAAAGATCCTGAATGGATAGTAGTTTACACTGTTTTTCAGTTTATCAAGTGGTTTCTTCACACATTATTTCATTTGATCCCCCAACAAGGTTTGGCGAGGAACCTTTAAATTTGCCATGACTCGGCTTTTAGACAATGGGTTCAGAGACGGCCCTCCTCACAGGCGAGGAGCCTGGTCTCTGAGACGCTAAGGGGCTGCCCAAGGCCACCCTCCCCAGTGGAGGGGCCAGGACTCGGTGGCAGGACCTCCTCCTGTCTCTGTCCCCTGGCCTCAGTTGTTAAAAGCAGAACTTCTGCTTTGTTTGGGCTGATGTTCACTTTTCCATTTTATTTCACTCCCCACCTACATTCATGATGCAGAGGGTTCCAGCCAGAACTCAGGCAAGGTCAGGACAGCAATACAGTCTCATTTCAAAAACGCTCTGAGAAAGACGGAGAAAAACGCATGGCAACCGCAGTCCCCCGAGTTGGAAGCCCAGCCCTTCTGCAGGAGGAGGCTGTAATGCTCGCGGGGAAACAGGACAGAAGGAAGCCTCTCGTTTTTGTTTGAAACCACCCTGGAGAGACTGCGGCACAGCTGGAGTGGGGACACCCTCGGCTCCTGTTGCAGAAAGCCAGTGAGGTGACAGTAGCCGCTGCTGGCTGAGCACCTGCAGTGGCCGGGTCCTCCAGCGTCTCCACTCCAGTGTTCCCAGTGTCTCCAATGGGGGTGGGGGGAGGGGAACTACTGGTTCCCAGATTGGGACCACCACACAGACAGGAAACACGTGAGGGAGCAGGACCGTGAAGTTCACGATTTCCTGCCTCATCATCCACAGGCTGGAGCAGGAGGGACGAAGAAAGAAAAATGAGACCAGCTTCTGGGTAGGGGACCCAGTGCAGCTGGAACCTGTGACAAAGCTCAGACTCAGGCTCTTTCTACTGCTGCCACCATGGGAGAGTCTGGGGGACCCCCCTTATCACCCCACCCCATGCTCTCTCCTGGATCGCTTCCAGGTAAGAAGGTGTTGACAGGAGTGCCCAGTACTGAGTGAGGTCCTTCTTCAATGAATTGAAACAAACCGTGGGCATTTCCTGGGAGCCTCGGCTAAGTGCCAAGTTCCAGCCTAGACTCCCAGAACACCAAGATGAAGGTGACCTTGTACGTGACCTGGAGGGGCAGACTAAAGACAAGTCCCCCCTACTACCATAGAATGGACTGTTCTCGAGGCAGCTGTGCTGTGCTGGGGTGGAGGGGCTAATTCTGTCAGGGATGGGGAGGTGACGTGCAGGCCCTAGAAGATGTCACATCAGAGATGCTGCTTGAGCTGGGTCTTCAAGGCCAGCTCTCCAGGTGATGTGGGGTGGCACACTCGACAGAGGGTACAGGTAGGCATCGGTGAGCAGCATGTCTGGAGGGCAGCGCCAGCTGGTGAGTGACAGAAGATGTCCTGGAAAGCAGGCAGACACTCCATCTGCAAGACCCTGCAAGATGAGAAACCTAGGAGTCTGGACTTTCTCTTGAAGGAGATGGGGAGCCAGGAAACGACTGTAAGGGGACAGTCAGGGGGCATGTCGGCGCATGACAGACAGACGCAGGTGAGCGGGTAGGGGTGAAATTCAGGGCAGCTGTTGAAGGAATGGGAGCGCTCAATCTAGCCCCCACCCCACCCCAACCAGGGCAGTGAGAGTGAATAGAAGATGGAAGATTGTCACAGAGGCTGCTTGGGAACAGATGTGTCCCCCGAGGCCCCAGGCCCTCAGAGCCGCCTCTTTGTTAACAGCCTCAGCGCGTCTGGACCGAAAAGGCTCCACACTCCAGCTGGTTAGGGCTGGCTTTTTACTGCCCAGAAAACACCGCCCACGGCTGCACACTGGGGAGCTGGGAGGCTTGCAAATGGAGCAGAAATGGCCGGCCCGGCCTTCCGAGAGAGCTCTCTGGGGTGTCATCGAAGGGGCATGGAGCCGTTTTCCCCCAGACCAGCCTAGGAGGAGCCCGAAATGTCACTGGAGGCTCACTCCCCTGACATTAGGTATTTTCTTCCCAAGCCCCAAGCTGCGGAAGTGGCATTCACCTCGGCCCCTCTTGTTAGCTGTGTGACCCTGGGCAAACCCGCCAGCTCTCTGAGCCTTGGTTTCTATAAGGAACTTACCATTTTCCTTAACAGTGATATGACCTAGATCCACCAAGGAGAGCGGCAAAGGGGCCCTTCTGGTGAGGACGCGGAGTGGCCGGGGCAGCTCTCCATAGTTCACCTGGGGGATGGCTCCTTGGTCTACTGCCAGGGCCACACTGACCTAGCACATCCCCCTTTAATGCTCTGGTAAGAGATGGACACTTGCCCTTTAGCCCAAAGACTGGGCTACGGTGACAACAGGAAATTGACCCAGGTTTACACAGTGCAGCGTCGTCTCTGGACTCATAGGCACTGTCCGCTTTGAACCAGTTCCTAAGGAAAAGCTGCCCAGCAGTGCCATCAAGCCCACTCCGGGGGGGCCCAAGGGCCCGTCTTGTGCGTCTCTTTCTGGTTCTGGGTGCGGCGAGTGCACGTTGCTCACTTGACGTCAGCCACAGGGGAGTTATTTACACCGCAGAAATTCGCCGACCCCACCAATCAGGGCTCCCTTCCTCCCCAAAGAGCTGGCGGTTAAACACAGGAACACCACTGGTTAGTCGCCCTGTGCCTACCCATGACCCAGAAATTCCTCCTCTGGGCATATACCCAAGAGAAGAGAGTCCATGTACCCACCAAAAGACGAATGCAAGAATGCTCGTAGCAGCGGCAGTCGTAAAGGAAAAAGTAGAAACAAGGCCACATCCAGGGACAGGAGAGCGGGCAAAGGGCCCTTGGAATGGAA
>PVJD01017814.1:0-16370 GCA_004026545.1 Mormoops blainvillei | reverse complement strand
AACTTAACGTGAAAGTACTCACAGTATTCGATGAATCTGAGTTAGTGTAAAATTCTTCATGGATGGAATGTACAAATACAGCTTTGTTTACTCTGGGACAAGACTCAAAAGCCACATGTAGAGGTGGGTGTAAGAGGGAGGAAGGTAGGAGTTAATGGTATTTTCCAGTAATTGTCTTTGGCTTCAGTTATACAAGGGGAGGACCCCACCCCCAGAAAACAACAGAATTATCTTCTGGAGGGCAGGCCCCTTGTAGTACCGCCTTCCCCGAATACGTGAATGTTCTAGGAACCCATCCATATCAATGTGCCAGCTGGCGTTGTTGTGAGGGGCTGTGTTTGGCTTCAGTGAATTTTTTTTTGAAGACTCAACACATTTGCCCATTTCATGATGGGTGCTTTATAAGTGCACTTGGCTACACCGCACTGAGTATTCAGCAGTTTTTGACCAAGAATGTCAAGATGCCCCTGCCCCACCCTCCCTAATTAACCTGATCTTGCCCTGAGTGACTTTTTCTATTCCCTGGATGAAAAAAGTCCTCAAAGGGAAATGTTTTGTTGATGTGGAAGAGGTGAAACAAAGAATGGAAGAAGCACTAAAAGGCATCAAAATCGATGAGTTCAAAAACTATTTTGAGGAATGAAAAAATGTCTCGATAGATGTATGACATCAAAGGGAGGGTACTTTGAAGGTGACTGAAGTTCAAACATGTAAGAATAAATATACACATTTCAATAAGCAGATCCTGTTTTTTGGGGGATCCCACCTTGCAACAGTGTGGCTTGGCTGCCGTTCCTACTAGGGGGTGATGGCTCTGCGTGCATAGCTGGGAGCTCAGAACGAGTGATTTGGGAATTTTATTATCACCTTAGAAAACAATTTGTGGGAAAGCTACAATTAACTAGTTCTCTCCCTTCTTTCACGTTGTTTATTGCACATGTATGCTAATTTGTTGCTTTCCCCTCATAGGTGAGCTATGTATAGATAGTAAATGTTATTTTGGTATTTGTATTACTTCAAGTCTCTTTTTCCATTCAAGTTATAGAAAGCAAAAGGGGGGGAGGGTTTTTCACTGAGTGTTTATGTAATTTCTCACACTTGATGTTTAATAGATACAGCAATAATCTGCCGAGGGCTGGGAGAACTGAACCCTAATTCTTTCTTTACTAGTAGTTACTACCTGCTTTGGGTGACTCTGTGTTTACTTCTCCAATCTTATTTTTATAACTATTCTAATGGAACAGTTCGGAGGTCATTAGAGTAAAGTTGGCAAATGGTATTCTCAGGAAATGTATCTTTCTAGACATTATGACACCACTGGACTAAAATGTTTTGACCTGTAACTTCAGAGCTGTAAGAAACATTTAGTGAACAGCATATATTCCCTTGAGAACTCCCACTTTACTAGATTTGATTTTCCAAGGAATGAGGTGAGAGTTCTGTGATAATGACGCTGATATCTAATTGTATTAAATGAGACAGGAGGGTTGGAGGAGAGTAGGATGAAGCCCGTGCATAAGCCACTTGCACTGCGGGTCTACGGCGCTAGCGAGTGGACATGGAGGCACCTGTGGGAGTTTGCCCGCACCATCGGAGAGTCTCCTTCAGTACTCCTTGGTAGAGTCAAATGGCTGCATTTTTAAGGTGCGCCCTGCATAACATCGGTAACACAGAGGCCTCACTCTGGGAGAGATTGCCAAGTTCAGAAGAAAGACTATAAGATCCTGTTGTCCTGACTCCCTGGTTCTAGCAGCTGACTAATGCGAAGCTCCAGTTTTTGTCTTGCTGTCTTTCAACTCCTCTGGTTATTGACATTGACTTTCTGGCCATCTGACTTCTGGTTCTTTTTGTGTGTTTTTTTGTCTCTGAGGGAATGAGAATTCACTTTTTTCAATGGCCTTTTTACTCACCGAGGAGCTCTTGGCCTCTGGCCTTGCCCCGACCACATCTCTGTCTTGTGTTTCACCCCCAACCCGAATCCCTGAGTTTCACTTTACCCTTGGCCAGACACCCTGGTCAGTTCAATACTCATCTCTCATTCAATTTAACCAGCTCCATTTTAGTGTTCTTTGCCCACTCCATCATCCTCGAAACCCACACAGCCATGGAACGCCTATCACCCTCAGGGCGAGCTTGGGTAAAACAGATAGGTCAGTTGTGCTAACCACAGGCTTTTTAAAGAAGCCGAGTATTTGAGGCTGTGGAAGAACAAAAAGAGGAAGCAATGCATGGAGATCACAGTGTCTCATATATAGTCACCTCCGCTGAGAATATAATGAAGGTTAAATTGTGCCTGACACACAGCAAAGGTGACAGGGCTGCAGGTCTTAAGGGAAGTTGTTTGATAACATCGTTCTAAAAGCAACCAAATCCACAGAGTTGATGCCAGTAAAAGGATGCTATTTTGGGCTCATTTTGCAAACATTTTAAATAGAAGCTCTTTCTTAACAAAAATGGTCTTTTATTTCCCCCACATTTGACTAGCATTTAGAACACTTTTCCTCAGCTAACACTGAGCTTCATAAGACTTATTATCAAAATTCTCAGAAGTGCAGGCCGAGGGTTGCCCGTGCTCATCCTGACCTTCTCTTCTTCCTTGAGTTTTCTTTGCTTGTTTGACCTTGTGGCTGACCCACCTTTTCACTGACTGCAAGCCTGTAGGTCTAGTTCCTTCTGGGCTGTGGGATGGTGTGGCAATATGACTAGGTTCACAAGAATTAGGAGGTGTTTTTGTGTTTATTCAGCCAAGAACTGACTGGTTTAAATTCTGGGTTTACTTCAATTTCTACAAAATTTTCAAGGTGTGGACAGGCAGATGCCCTTCATCAGACTCACCTGCGGGTGATTATTAAATATTTAAATTCTCAGGTCCATCGTTGATTAACTGGATCTGAATTTTGGGGTTTGGAGCTCTGGACTTTTTATCGAAACAACTACTTCAGATGATTCTCAGGCACAAAACACATTGAGATCCATTGTGCTAGCTGCCGAATTTCCTCATTTTTATAATTTAAAATACCTTTGAGGAAACATGAAGCAAAGGACAGTACCATTTATACGCATTCTTTTAGCACAACTTCACGAGCATGTTGTACACTTTAAAGCAAATGTACAGCGTTCCCATTTGTGTGCCTAATGATTTATGTTAAACGAAAGCTATTCTGCGCCTGCAGAGCTATGCTAAAGGCTTCCTCACTACCGCAACTGCACTGGTCTTATTTGTCAAGAGCATGATTAGGGTGTTATAGCTTCCTTCTTATCAGGCAGGCAGTCATTCACTGGGTAAACAAATGTGACTGAAAGTAAAAGGATGGATGTGTAATTAAAAAGGAAAGTTACACTTTCTCTCTTTATAATATTAGCAAGCCTCTGCCGGAAACCTTCCCACTTGGGGTGCCCCGACCAAAGTGTGCTGATGGGGCATGTCACTGAATCAAAGTGAGACAACTGCAGAATCCGTTTTAAAGCTGGACTCAAGCCAAAATCCATACGTAATCATAATAAAAGGCCAAATGTGAACTTTTATAATTATGTACAAATACAGCCTTATGGGGTTTCAAAGTGGCCTGTGCACATTGGATGTGAATTATAGACCATATTGGTAAGTTATCTGAACTTTAAATGGTAGTTTTAGACCATGTTGAGATGAGCCCTGAGTACTTGGTAGGGAGTTATGACCCCAGTGGGTAGGATACATCAGAGGAAGGGAGATCTTTTGGGAAGATGTAGTGTCTATTGGGCTGTTGGCCTTGCTCTTCTCTTCTGAAATCTGTATCTTTATTTTTCTTTTTTACCACATAATATTACCAATCCCTAGCTTAGTGGTCCAGGGGAGGATAGCTTACCCAAGCTGAATAAGTTAGATTATCTCTCAAGAACGTGGAATTTGGGATTGGGAGACCTGAGAAGGGAAGTTGGTGGACAAGAGTTGGGTTTGGTTGGAGCTGGAGAAAGAAGTTCAACAAACTTCTGCTGCTGTCTACATAGGCTCCTGACTTTCCCAGCCTTTATGTTAAACCCTTTCTTGAATTTATGGAATTAAATTTGATCTCTTGCAATTTCAGGACCTGGTTAAGAAGCCTATAAGACTGTGAACTGAGCACAAATACCTGGCCCAGGATCCAAAGAAGCTGAAGGGAAGACCCAGGGGAAGGTGGAACAGGTGCAGGCCCGGCCCCTGCCTCATCCAGGTGGGTGAGCTAGCAAATCAGCAATGATGTGTGTGTGCTACCAAACGATGCTGCGTCCTGTTCATATCCAACTTTCCTATGAGATACACAGAATCCAGAACCAATTCAGACAACTCATCCTCAAGATTCTATTTTGTTGGGACCACTCTCAGAATCAAAGTCTAAGTTGTCTACTGTTGCATAATACATTACCTTAAAATTTGGCCAACTCATAGTTCCTGTGGGTCAAGAATCTGGGAGTTGCTTGGCTGGGAGTTTCTGGCTCAGGGTCTCTCACAAGGCTGCAGTCAAGCACTGGCTGGGACTGTAGTCATCTGAAGGATCAACTGGGGAAGTATTTGCATCCCAGCTCACTCCTGTGGCAACGGGAAGGTCTCAGTTCCTCGTTACATGGGCCTTTCCCCAGGGTGGTTGTTATTTTCCAGAGACAGTGATCTAAGAATGGATGAAGGAGACCCAGTATTCAAATAGCAGAATTTTTAAAAATAAGCTACTCTTGGAAGTGACATCTCATAAATTTTTGCCATAGTCTTTTCATTAGAAGTCAATTGATCTAGTGAATATTCAAGGGGAGGTGGTTATACAAGGGCGTAAATCCCAGGAGGTGGGATCATGAGGCTTCCCACCATAACTTGAGATTAATTATTCTTTTTTCTTAATGCTAACTGTTTCATTATGCAAAACCAAGTAAATTATCCTTAATATAATGGGATTGTGATAGTCTAAACAAGAGTTTGGGGGTTTACAGTGATAAGACCAAGAGACAGACGAATACAAATAAATAATATTTTATGCAATAATTAGATATTGGAAAGTTAGCATTGATAATCTTGGCAGTGTTGAACACTGGCTCAGAACTGGAAAAATGAATTTGCTTTTTGGTCATTGCATTTATTAGATACATGAACTGGAGCAAGATCTCAACCAATTTCAGTCGTAGTTGACCCACTTACTTCAGGCGATTGAGAAGAGTTTAATAAAGGGAATGCTCACAGAGGGGTGGGCAGGGTCAAAGCAAAGACCAAGGGTGGTGAAACAGAATAGTTGCCGCCCTCAAGCCTGAAGGGACAGGGTGAGGAACCTGTAGCTACAGGAGATGGCTGCTGGCTAGGGTTTTTTGCACAGGGACACAGCCACCCTTGTGTGACAGGGCACAGAGGGAATAATACCCTGGCCTCATTTCTCTCCCCCCCACCCATTTGCTTGCGTACATAAGTTGAACCCATCCAGAAGTCAAAGAACAAGGGGGCCTGAAGGTAGGGCCCAGAGCTGTCAGCCTGCCATGACACATGGAAAGGCACAGAACACGGTGAGGACACATGCAGAGTGGCTGGGGGGTGGGGGTGGGGGTGGGGGCCAAAGGGAAACTGTCTGGCATAGAATGTAAGGTGCTTAACACCAGCTATGTCAAAGAGGAAGTACCCAGAGGCCGTAGCCTGGACTGACACATTGATTGCAGCTTTACAGAGGACATAGCTAAGCCTTACGTCCGTCTCTGCCCCACAGGAACTGCGAGAAAAGAAAAGTGCGTTTTTTAGCTCTTAAATTTGTTGCAGTATTGTTACACAGCAACAGATAATTAATATGATATGTATGAACTAAGTGTGGTAAGTGGCAACCTGCAAAAAAAACAAAGTAAGTACCCAGTTAATGTTTATTATTATAATTATTATTGTTTTCTAATGGTCTATATGATAGACTATTAGAACAGAGGTAACCCCCATGAGAATGTGTACGTGGGAAGGGTAGAGAGACTTCAAAGAAACTTCATTTTTCTACCCATGAAGATGAGGTCTGGCTATCACACCAGGAGAACATTTAGGCAGAGTGGAGTTTACTGAATTGCTTAGTATCATTTACCTAGGTCAAGGTGGGAGAAAAGTCTCATTCACTACACTTCTCTATCCATGGGCACATTAACAGTTCTCCTCTTCATTTTCTAATCATTTTGGGATGACAGGAAGCTTCCTACACGACATATTCTCGCAAGTCCCCAGACATGGCTTCAACTGCACCTGTGAGAGTCAGCCTTGCTAGGCACGGCATGTTGCTCCAGCAAAGCTCTTCTCTCCAACTTTCCTCCCACCCAGCTGCCTGCTTCTCTCAGTTCAAATAGCTGTGAAAGGTGCCACTCCCACGTAATTCAGCGCAGAGTATTCTGGGGTTTCCTAAGCAGCAGGTTAGCAACCAGCAACAGATGGAGAAGCCGTGTAATAGTGGGCAGAGGCAGCAAGGAGAGGTAGGCAATGAGGCAAGGAGCCAAGTGGGCAGTCCGGGACGTGGAGGGCCGAAAAGCAGAGAGAACTCTTGTTGCCAAAATAAAAAGATTCTCACAAAGTCACAGATTTCACAGTCACACGTTACTCTCCTCCTCCCCTTTCCTTCCCCACAGCCCATCTCCAAATTCAGCAAACCTCATTTACCCATTTTTCTTGGGTCGTACTGTGCCATCTTTGTCCCCAAGTCTGATATTTCCTCTAAGGCTGAACTTCAACAACTCTGTTGTGTCTTTAAGGAAGAAATCAACATGGTGCAGATGGTATTTCAAACATATTTGTTTCTGTGTCATCTGCTCTGAATATAAATATCAATTCAGTAGCTTCACTGTTGTAAGTGATAAGTTGAAACATCATCAGTTGTTTTTTTTAGTTAAATGACAGTAACAAAATGAAAATCACCATTAAAAAGGCTATATTTGCATATTTTTATGCTGTCAAAGAACATGGCACTAATGTACCATAAGGAGAATTCTTAAACAGAAACATTACAGTTTTCAAAATCTAAGGAAGATCAAAAAATAAATGCTGAAATTTCATTTGTAAAAAGTAACAGGGAACAGTTATTCCACTGGCAGAATAATAATAGCACTTTCCAGTGACATTTTTAATAGCACATTAATTCAAAATTGTAATTTTGAGAAGAAATGATTCCATCTACATAAACACTAAATGCATTCTAAATGCTTGGCATTATCATAATGACTAGAAATTAAATTAATAATGCTAAATAGTTAAAATCTAATGTAACTTTCTTGAATCTTTTGTATCTACATGAATTATTTCTCATTCCTATTGCTCTCTCATCCTGAACTTCATTTCTTGTTTTAATTTTGCAAAGACCCAAACAATTTTTTAAATTTTGGGAGTGTTTCGCTTTTGAAAACTACCTTCAAAAAGCATCTCTCGTAATTTTGGATCGACCAAGCACTCGAGCAGCTGTAGGGCATGACTTGTCAAACACACACACACAGACACGCATACAGTCATGTTGCCAGTAACTGTCTTGCTACACTGTGGTATTTTACTATATTTTACCACCAAGATGGCTGAACTAAATGTCTATTTCAATTCTGGATGAATAGAGAGGAAAGGGCATCTTTTCAATCTAAGTTATAACATCTGAGCAACATTTCATAAAATTGAAACCTCTGTTCACCCAGGGGAAAAGGTTTCTAATCTTCTGATGAAGACTTCAAAAGCCTTGCAACAGGTTTTGGTGAAATAGATTCCTTACAGAGGGTTCTCCATTTCTTCTCCTCTCTTTCAACTCTACACTGGTCAGCAAACCTAACCTTGCTGATGGCAGGGCTTTTAGCGACACCTAGGGCAACAGGCAGCCTTGGTTTCGAGAAGCCTGTACTATTGAGGGCTTCGCAGGCTCCAAGTTAAACTCAGAAGAATTTGACTGCCTGACGTGTATATATCCAGGGTAACTCACAGGGAGTGGGCATTTTCCCAGGAATTGCAAACGTGATCCAGAGCCTTAAGCAATAGGCTTTGCTCCAGCACCGCGCCGCTTGGCAGGCTTCTATCATTATACAAGTCCTCAGATTTCTTTGTTTCTTAGACTATATCATACCTTGAAACGTGGGTAGGACATGCAACTGATTCTGAAATACAGCATCAAACAAGGCAGATTGTGCTTCACCCAGGATTCGCCTTTACTGCCAAAACGCCCTGCTGCCAAAGAGCCAGTGTGGTGTAGTCCTTGGCCATGATAGCTGCAGACATCTCAGTGCCCAGACGAGGCTTTTTAAAGTCTGTGCAAAACAACCACCTTCCCAAAGCTGATACTTGTGCTCTCAGTCTTGGGTGCTCATCGTCCCTTCCCCCAGGCAGCCCCAAACCCACATCTCAAGAGTGGTACCGAGAATGGAAACAAGAAGAATATGCTAAAACATACATTTTCACAATCAATTAGATATTTCTTCTGAGAGTTTCATTGTTATTCAGCTGAAAACTATAGTGATATTTGTTCTTTTTTCAAAAAACATCGGTGTGCATTATTCATAGATAGCTTGGCTTCATAGATCTCCATACAATTTGTTTTTGGAGCAAGTCTCTACTCAGAGATTAAAAGTATATTGCTAACATTTTGCTTTGGTTCCCATGTACTCAATGCAAAGGCCCTTGCAATCGGTAAATCCCTTTATAGTTATCTAAGGCTGTCCTTGCACTGAATTTGTAGCTCCTAATATAGTTCTGTCCCCATAGCCTCTTCTTGGAATAGTTCACTGGGCTCAGGGCAGATTTGAATGGACCCGAGTCAGATAACAAATACAATGCAATTAAAATCTCACCAGACCTCCAGTTTACTTTTCTTATACCAAAGAAGGGAAAAGTAGTCAAATTTAAATAATAAACGTGCAAACACTTAATAGTAATCTATGCAATTAAGAACAGTTTGATCTCCTGTACTATCTCATAGATTTTTCTTCCTAACACATTTTGGGTCTGACAGATTCAGTGCTGTGTCTCTACCCACTAATCATTTTTATTAACCGTTAACTACATAGGTCCTTTTTATTTGAAATTTTAAAAGAGTCAGGGACTGTGATACTATAGGTCCTTAGAATTGGGTCATTTAAAATGTTTTTGCCTCAACTCTTCTATACGACAAAGCTTAGCAGATGAAATCCAAACTCTCCTCGCCAGAGAGGGCTCTCTGTTTGCCTTTGCTGGTGGCAATTTATTCTGAATACATCTCTTTCATTTATGGCTGACCTCATGGAAAGCAAGGTTCATTTTACAGTTTCTACCTCAGTGGCTTTGGAAGTACTGCTCTTCAGTACCTCACATTTTTCTTTTTTACTTGCATCCCAGCACATGAATGGCTAATGATAGAATCAGGACCCGTGTCTTGAATAAATGAAATCAGACCAGGTGCCCCTCGGTCCTTTACTCTTGCCTAGATTAGTGTTTGAGTTTTATCTTGCATGTCAGTTCACCTTTTGGCCATTCTGATCTCTACCGTGCAGAGCCCCTTAAAAAGTTTCCCGTTTTTGAGAGAAGGTTAGAAATCAGTAATATTAATAAGAAATGAAAGAAAGATAGGTTTCCACCCTGACTATTCAAAGGGTGTGTGTATGCTGTCGGAAGATTTCAATGATGACTTAGCCGTCACTCGTTTTTCTGCTTGGCAGCGAAGGCAGCCGCCACGCATTGCCCCCCTTTGGCTGCCTTGTACTAGGTATTGAAAGGACAAAATGAGAGACAAGGGAAAGGGAACAGCTTTTACAAATCAGTCTTAGAGTTCCAGTGCCTTTCAGAAGCAACAAATCATTTTTAATCTGAGGACTCCTAATTAAAATGATTGAGAGATAAAATGCACCCAATAAGTATCCAACGCAGATGAGCTAAAAAGCCTGGTGGGTTGCAAAAGGCATTTAATGCTCCTAAACCTTTCCGAAAGTGGATGCCCTTGAAAGCTCTCACAGCAATGAGTTAAAGATCTCAGCTGGGGGGTGGCTGACATGTGGTAATGACTATAATTTATAGCACACCAGCTTCATAATACCCTTTGGCCCACCAGGGTGCTGCCTGGAAGCTAGTGGGGCTTATGCAGGGTTGGGAAAAAGGAAGGGGAAAGGGAAAAAAGACTCCAAGGCCCTTTTAGCATCCTCCGCACTGTCCACTTAGGTTTCTGGGGCCTCTTTCAGAGACTAGTAACTTTCAAACCATGTCTTATTCAACTTCGGCTGATTTATGTCATAAAGGCACAGTTATGTTTCTGAGTTACACAGCTAGTTATTCCAGAAAGGTTGGCAGAAACTCAGAGATAACTTTAATTTCATTCATTCATTCATTCATTCAGCAAGTATTAATGAAGCACCTACAATGTTCTAAGAAGTGTTCTAAGCACGGGGTCACATAAACAGGATGGGTTTCTTAATCTCATGAAACAACATTCTTTAGGATAGAAGGGACGGAGGCAAAAAAGAGACAGGAAATCAAGTAAACATAAACATGATCAAGATGAAATCTGGTGTGATATCACTTATATTGAATAACAATCTAAAATTACCTTGTTTAACACTTTCTCCTGACACCTGTACTTTAGGTAGAAAGGGCTATGTGGATAGCTGAGTTCATAAACATTGGGAGAATGAGGAGGGGAGAAAGGAGAAAAACGCAAGGACTCAAAGACAGCATTTTTATAATATGTTGAAATAGGTATTTCGATATGGTTCATAAGTTGTCTCTGAGGATAAGTTCCACAGCAAAATTTCAAAATAACTAGAGCAATGGCAGCATTATTGAAATGAGTATTTGGCTGGCCAGCAGGCAAGCTTGCAAGACGTGTGGTTTCTGACATGCCAGTATAACACAAAAAGGAACGGAGACAGCATGAGACAGTGGAGCAGAGTGGATTCAGGTTTGATCTGGGCTCAAACTTTGAATGTGGTTCATCGTAACTCTGTGACCTTGGCCAAGTTACTTACAGTTTTACAAGTTACTTTACAGTTAGTTCATCCAAAACAACAACAACAAACCCCAACAGTTCATAATAACGTGTCTCAGAGGCTCATTGTAGGAAATTAGTAAGATAGTATTCGTAAAGTGCCCCCAAACAATACCTCTCCTTTAAAAGATGAGTTTGAAATCAACGTGTCGACTGTGTTTTTATCCTCAGTCATAAATTGTAATTCACGTATTGTATACCATACAGTGTCACAATAAATCAACAAACCATAATATCAATTTTTAAAATCCTCAGATGTAGCTGGAAAGAAAAGGTCAGCCCTTTAAGGACAGAGTTATTCTATTACCTTCAGGTAGAAAGAAATGTTTCGTTTTAATATAAAAAGTTTTGATTTTGTGTATTCAGGATCAAACCTGACATAATGTTTCTTTGAGTATGGTCACTATACCAGTTATAGCTATTCAGGTTTTTGATACTGTGAAATAACAACTTAATGAGGGATCAAAGGAGGGAAAATTCCAGGTTGATTCATAGCATCCCGCACAATGTGAAGCAGCTGGTGCCAGGGAGATGATGACTTGAGAACAGATACCTTGATTTCAAAGAAGGAAAAAGAAATCTATAACTTAATCCCCCTAATGCCTCAGATCCTGACAGAAAAATTTTCAGTGATGAAAAGAAAGAAGCAAAATGCAGATGGTTAGACCAATATTTTCCCAAACCATCAGGTGACTGCATGTTATCTCCAGCGTTTCCAAAGATGTCTCAGAAAATCTCCCCCCTCAGAGGACCACAGGGACTTCAAGGTCTTTTCACTCTATGTTTTACTGATGAATAAACAGGCAGGGATTATGAAGTAAAATTATTCTGCATAGTATACCATGAACTTCCAAATAGTAAATGCAATTTTTAGATAATGACTTTTCATAGAAGTTCGTGGTGTGATATAGGTTATCTAGTATATTAGGCATTGTGTTTAAGGGTGTTGCTGAAGAAATTAACTGAGGCCCTGGGTTAAAAATGTATTTCTCTATTTTTATATTTTCTGAAAATAAGATGTAATTTGCCTAATTTCCTTTCCTTGCAAATTCAATCTGTTCTGTGTATAAAACCTTGCTCTTCCATGAATTTTCCTAGGCACTCATAGGTTTGTCTATCTTTTCCCCCATCCAAGCCTTTTCTTATGACCTCTGGCTCTTCTGTGTTTTGGGGGAAAAGGGGGTTGACACTGTGGCAAAAGGAAATTTCCATTTTTTGTGGTTAGCCAGTAAGGTGAGCATTCAGTTCCCTTGAGGTAATTTTGTGCAGCTTTTCAGAGAAACATTTTCATGTCCCCACTGAACTGATAATGATGAAACTTCAATCCCTGTTTCCTTCAATCATTTACTTATTGTGCCAGTTCAATGACTTTTCTTCAACTCCAGTTTTCTGGCACCAGGTCTGGCAGAAGCTAGGGGAAAAAAATGAAACGAAAAACAACAACGGCAACAAAATATGCTTTTAGTGTGGGTTGCAGTGAACTTCACTTTTAATTCCCCGTTAATGTGCAATCTGAAGTCTTATTCAGAGAAAAATTGTGTTCAAGTTTGTGGCGAAAAGGAATGCAGAAAAGTGACAGATGTAAGATGAGAGAAGAGGCAGCCTTTAATCATTCTGTTGTCAAAGTAGCTTTGGATTGCCCTTTGAAGAAAGCATTTTCCTTGCTGCTTCTGGGAAACGAGAGACTCATTCTCTTGCCCTTTGCAGATTCCTTACCCAGATGGTTAAACTCTGTACTGTATGCAATGCTTCTGAACCCAAGATCCTTGCTATAAAGCACTCCACTTTGTACATTCACATTTCAGAAAAACTGATGGGTCCCGTTGCTCTAACTAGAGAAATACTCTGGTCGTTCAGTTTATAGGGAATCGTGATAGAAGGGAAGAAAAATGTGCAATTGGCCAGTTGCATTTCATAGAGAGGCTAAGTGTTAAAGCATGTGCTGTTTACAATACAAAGTAAAAACCCTTCTTAATTCCTGCATGACTGAAATTAAGCAAGGGAGTTAATTTTATGTAAATCATGCATTACTCTAATTGGGCGCAAGTGAACATTCATGCACATCTTATTTAAAGGAGGATATAATGCTATTATGTGGATACTGGTGCGGTGAAGTCTCAACCCTCCGGGGGGATGTCGGCAACGTCACTGGCTGTTCGCAGGACCTGGGCCTGTGAGCTTGATTACAAGTCCCGCTCGGTTCCTGCTGTCTGAGGAAGTGAACCACAGGCCTTTGGAAAGGCTAAGAGGCGGAACGCGGGGACATCCATTCCCATTTCTTTCTTAACTTCCACTTATACAGCAGTCATTTTTCTCTTTCTACTCATCTTTTCAAACCTAAACAATACTTTCCAATGGTTGGTTCTGCTTGGCAGTTCTGACCCGTATTTCCTCAGGCAGACCACAGATGGATTTGTCTTCTGTAAGCAGGGGCTAGCATGCTTCCTTTTTTGGTGCGTCTTTTTTCTAATGCTGCTCAGGACTGCTTAAAGACCTCAGGGTTTTGTTTTCCAAGTGCAGCCAGATCAGATGGCATCCAGCGAGCTGCGCTGATACTGCCACAATGTCACTGCCGCAGTCCAGGAGGGAGGGCTAGCCTCTCGGTGGAGAGGATGAGCTGTCCCTTTACAACCCGTCTAGAGAGCAGATCTAGTGCTTTGGGACAAGGCTGCCCTGCAGAATATAAAGAATCTAATGTGCATATCTTGAGGTCAAGAATTGGGAGAAAGAAAATATGCACATGACAAAACTTTTATTTTAAATAAATTCTCCTTCTCACCTGGAGGCCTGAAAAATCATTTTTGGTGTTGTGCCTTGGCCTCATTCTGTCTAGCTCACCAAGCCAGCTACTTGCCTACCAACCCCGTGCACCCCGCAGGGCGAGGGGCCTTCCCAGGGCGCCGCCTTTCAGTTCTCTGTTTCTCACTGCCACTCTGTAGCCCTGCAATCCTGTTTATGTGTTTCTTCCTGAAGGACTTTTTGAATGAACCATCTCTTAAATTCCTCTTCCCATAATCGCACCCCACCTCCCATTCCAAGTGTTTGCTGCCTTTATCTGTCCCACCTTCGTAGCACCCTTGATCTCTCATTGTTTCTTGCTTCCTTCCTTTTTCCCCATCCCCCATATTGTCATGCCTCACTTAGAGGGTCTTACTTGAAATGCCATTGTCCAGAGGTTGGGAATGTAAAGGGATGAAGTAACATCTAGCTAAGAAATTTGTTTTTCAAGTAGGTAGTAAGGAGGTAAGTGTGTTTCCCTAGTGGCCGTAGTGTTTTCATCTTTGTTCTTTAAGAGACTCTTAGAACCACCAGATATGAAAGCCCGTTAGAAGACTGGATGGTCTTTACTGGACTACTTCAGCCAATAAAATTCAATGCCCTTTTATATAGTAGCTAATGTTAAAGACAAAACCACAGGCCCCCAAATGGTGTCATTTTGCTAAAGCCCATAATACAAAACCTACATTTAATACCTGACCTAATTGTTGCTTCAATTTCTCCCAAAAACATAATTTTAATTAAATGGTTTGGAATTTTATGGTCAAGGACCAGTAAGGTATTTTTCACATGGGTCCTCTCCAACCCCCATAAAAAGAGGAGGCAATCCATGTGATGAAAACCCCTGCAGCCCGTCATGCCACCCCCCAACCCCTGCACCTTGCAAAAAATGTCTTGGTCTAAAACTAACCTTTTCTTTTCACAACCCCTGGAACTCCCAGTTGCTGGATGGGCTTCTGCCTGATTCATGAATTGCTTAATAAAACCAATTGGATCTTCAAATTCACTCCACTAAAGCATGCTCTTTAGCACTAGCATCAGTTCCAGTGATGGGTAGTAGCTATTTGTGTGTTCTATTTTTAAGTAATATGATATCAAATTATTTTTAATTATACAATTTTATATTGTGTTCAAGTTTGAAAGTTGGTTCAAATATTTTTTAATATAATCAAATGACACATTTTTGATAAATGAAAGTAAAAATAAATACATTTCTTAACATTGTTGCTATTGTTATTCAGTGTGACACTAGTTATATTAACTCTTGGTTCTGAACCAAATTGAATGCCTCCATTAATATCGATGAATGGCTTTAACTTACATCATACAAAGCAGGGAAGGAGAGTGGTATGAAAGCTCTGAGACTAGAAGGGCCCCTTGCAAGTAGCGTGGGGAATGATAGAAAATTAGAGATGTGGGAGAATGTAAGATTAAGATGCAAAATAATTTAGAGAACTTGGGCTCAACTCTGAGAAGGCTTCACTGATTCCTAAGAGGGATCGAAATTTATGTAAGAACCATACATGTGTAGTTTAACAAACTGTGCTTAAAGGACTGTGAAACTGTAGCTCATTCTTTAGTGAGGATTCAGTTTATTAAAAATTATTTTATTGCCTTGTAAAAACCTGAACATATATTCATAGAAATTATTTCAAAGGATATACACTAACACCATGGAGTTTAACTCTTGATGGTGAGATTATATTATATTTCTGGCTTGTTTCTACTTTTTAATTTTACTAGTTAAACAAGTGTTATTTATGTGCTATATTTATTAATAATTTGCTGTACAATGTTGGCAGTTTGGGAGACTACTGTGCTTTGCTTTTATAGCTGGCCTCATGAAAAGACCTTTGTTTTCAAGGTCTACCCATGTCCATGGAGGAGAATTAATTGCTTGTGGCAGAGACAGGCTGTGAGAGAAGAGGGAGGCTTCTCACGATGAAGGGAAAAAGTGCTCAGGACCGTGAGAAGAGGGTAAGTCCAGGAACGGGAAAAATCCCCAAAGAGGAAGGGCATAGAGTCCCCTCAAAAGTCATTCTGCAGAATGGGTTGACTTTGTGAGTCCCGGGAACCGCTCGCTTAGGAGACCACTGTGGCTAAGCCTCGTGTGGAAGGAGTGCCTCTGGTGCATCAGGAGGACTGGCAGGTTTAGCGTCGGCAATGAAACCAGTAGAGGTAGAAAACCAGGACTGGCTCCTCTCGCCTCTCCGGCTCTCCCGCATGAGAACTGACTTTGGACTTCTCACTAACTGTAAGTTAGGTTCGTGTGCTGAATTAAATTTGGCTTAGAAAAAAAAGAAAGGAAAGCATTATTTTTCCACTTCTTACCTGATGTAAGAGAAACAATGCAAATTAATTAAAAAGTTAAAAGTAAACAAACAAACAAAAAACTAAGCTAATTCAACTTACTTAGTGTTACCAGAGACAGGTATCAGTCAAGGTAGCATTCCCAGAGTAGGTATACCAGTAAAGTACATTTTTGCCCCGAGTGAGGCTGGAAGGAGACCTAAATATAACTGGGTAGGCTGCACCTTCCTGATGTTGAGTTCCAAAGGCCATACTTAATTGTATATTTATGTGGTGGTTTTAAAAACCAATAGCATTATTTTATATGATCCTTCATTTTTTACATAATACGACTGCTCATATAAAGATATC
>PVJD01017813.1:0-16398 GCA_004026545.1 Mormoops blainvillei | reverse complement strand
ATGAACTCAGAGACCCACCAGTCTTCCCTTAAGAAGCAAGTGTTGCTGGAGGAGTTCTCCCAACAAGGTAGAATGCACTGATAGTCCACTTCAAATGCAAACTCACCACCTCCAGGCAGCCCTCCTGCATTTTTTGACCCATCAAAGTCCTGTCTCCACAATAAATCTTTCACTACTTTGTTCATGCCTCTAACTATCCTCATGCCAAACAGATGACAAAATCTCCTACTGCTTAGAAAAAAAAAAATCAAAACAGTAGGGAGAAAACTCCCCCAGCTTACCCTGAATACTGGACCTTCAACCTAACTATGTCCTCTGCTTCTATCCTGGTAACTTAGAGGTGACATCCCCCTTCCTAGGTAAGGCCATTTCTACCCCTTGTTCCAAGATAGTGTTCCCTGCTATCAGGAATCTTAAAACCTCAATTATTCCTTTAGTACCTTTCACAACATGATACCCAATCTTTTAAACATGATCATCTCATTAAAAAA
Source organism: Mormoops blainvillei (assembly GCA_004026545.1). Taxonomy (NCBI): domain Eukaryota; kingdom Metazoa; phylum Chordata; class Mammalia; order Chiroptera; family Mormoopidae; genus Mormoops; species Mormoops blainvillei. Next base: position 15,907 of record PVJD01017813.1, on the reverse strand, counting down.
AAAAAAAGATGTTAATGCTCTAAGCCCCCTAACGAGCACTTTATCTCACTCCCTCTTCTTGCAGACACCTTCTAGAAAGAGGCCTTCTCCTCCTGCAATCACCACCACTCCCATTGCTCCTCATACCCACCTGTCCCCTGCCCACGTCTATCCTGCAGATGGTTCTCCCTTTGTCATGGCGTACTCAGCCAGCTCCACGCTTTTCTCAAGCTTCCAAGACACGGGTCTTCCATGCTTTTCTTCTCCATTTCGGGGTTCCTTTTTCTCAACCACTACTGCCTTTGAATGTTGGTGTTCCTTCATCTTGGACCAAATAATTTTATTTGGTCCTTCTTTTCTGGGCCAAACCAAGCAAGCCTGTGGCTTTAGTAGCGATTTCTGGCTGAAGACTCCCAAATGGTGGCTAGAGCCAAGCTTCTTCCTCTGAGCGGCAGACCCATGAAATGGAGACATACTCATTGTGCCCCACTGTCCGTGATCCCTGGAAGTTCTAAGAAACTCAAAATATCCAAGATCATCTGTTGACCTTGGACACTCCTCTGTTTCAGCAAGTGGCGTCACCATCCATAAGCCGCACAACTTGGCCACTTAGAGTTCACAGGACTCCTCCCAGCGACCCATCCTGTTGCTCGAGCCAAGGCCAAAGCAGTGTCATTTCGCCCCCTAAAGATCCCTTCTACTCTTTTCACTCTGTCGACAGTCACCATGACCATGTCCGTTCTAGAAGCCACCACCTCTCACCAAGACACTTCAATGACCTCTTTCAAACTGGCACTGAAGCTTGCATGATCTCTCAAAAAAAACAACAACAACAAAAAAAACATGGTCTTGTTCCTCCAAGATTAGCAGCTCCCAATAAGGCCACACTCCCCTAGGGACAGTGACCAGAGTCCTCAATATGCTTCCAAGACCAGGCATGACCTGGAACAAGTTGTCTCCGCCTCTCATTTTGCAGCACCCTTGGCCCCACTAGGTGCCCCGCCCGCACGCCTGCTCCCGTCGCCCGTGCTGTGACACAAACAACTTCATGCATAGAAGAGCCAATAGCAACCATCACATTAGATCGGGGACTCCGTGGGTGGGAAACTTCGAAAGGGCCCAGGGGGCAGGGCTCTTCCCTGTACTGGGATATCTCAAAGCAGGGACTAGGGCTGAAAAGGACTGGGACTGAGGGGGCCACTGGTCTGCTGATGTCTTCCTCACAAGCCTGGGGATGGGCCTGTTGACGGGGACAGGCTCAGCTGGGACTGATGACTGCAGCACCAACCCCTGGCTTCCCTGTGGGATCTGTGACTAGACTCTGAAATGGGCAAACAGTAGTCCTTCCTAGCTGGCGTTGCAAGAGAACCTTCCAGAAGCCAGAAATCATGCCTTACATGACCTCACCTCAGAAGTCACAGAGCATCACTTCTGTCCCATCCTGTTTGCTGAGACGGTCACAAACGTCTGCCCATTTTCCAAGGACCTAGACCTCACTCTGATGAAAGGAGCGTCTGTCTATTCTTTGGGGACCAAGTTTTAAAACGGCTGCACTCTTTTCTTCCATCCCTCAGTGACACTGTGGAGTCTCCCTCCAGGTTTGAGCCCCGTCTGCCCTTTCCTGCCCAAATAATCCCGCCCATTCTTCAGGTATTGGCTCGCCCTTCTCTGATTCAGGGACGCTCTTCCCAGGACTCCAAGTTTGACTCAGTTCCCTTTCCACACCTGCTTCTCCTTCCATGCACTTGTTTGTAGCAGTCAACCCCGTAGTCATTCTTACACCAAAGAATGGATGGGCGTCCGGTTCTCCCCCGTTACACAGTGAACTTACCAAAGACAGAGACCTTAGGAAGTGAGTGAAGAAATGACAAGAGAGGGAGAAAGAACTAGCACACAGTCTCTCCCAGATGACCGGCAGACCTCACTTTGTTGCACTTCAACTTATTGCAATTCACAGATAGGGTGTTTGTTACAAATTGAAGATGAGACCCTGCCCCAGCATGAAGACCGTGACTCCGTGAAGGCTCAGATGATAGCATTCGTTAGCAATAGAGAGCTTCAAATGAAGGTATGGACATTGTTAGACACCATTCTCTTACACACTTAACAGGCTATAGTAGAGTACAAACATAACTTTTATAAGCACTGGGAAATTTTAAGTTTTATGTGACTCCCTTTATTGCGATACTTGCTTTATTGTGGTGACCTGGGACCCAGGCCCAATATCTCTGACGTTCACCTGCATGTGCACAGAGCTCTTTGTATGGCAATTTGCTTCCTCTGTATGAAAAGGAAGAACATTCTGGCATATGAGGCAAAAATGCCAAAGCCTGTCTTCGGAGAACTATGTGAGGAGGTCCTCCAGGGGTGGTTTCTGGAAAAGAACTCTCTTGCCCCAGTTTCCTAGTCATCTGAAGTAAAGGAACAAACCCTTCGCAGCCTCCCCTGGCAGCCGCCGCCCCCTGCCCACGGCAGGACGTGAGTGTGTGGTGGTCGCTTGCCCGGGACCACGCAGGCATAGGCGGGAGGGCACGGTTGGGAAGCAACAGCAAGAAACAGACGTGGCAGCTACACCTGGATGTTCAACTCTTTTGAGCTCTGGGGGCACTTGGAGGCTTTCCAGAAGGGGAACACCTGGGTCCCCCATGGTCTGGATGGTTGCCACACAACTTCGCTTCCTGCTGAAAAGTTGGGCAGCACAGTCAGCGCTGCGAGGGACACACAGACCCCACGTGGGGTGGGGAACAGGGAAGGCCGTGTGGAGCGGGCTCTTCATGTCACATGCCACTTTCCTGAGCCCGGACATTGCAACCTTTCCTGCTTCTTCTTGGAGAGAGGCCTGTCTTCCCCGAGCGCTCTCTGTGGTCCAGGAGGGACCACACCCAAGTCCCAGTAGGTGGGGCGGGATGACAGGATGGGCTTAGTGAAACGTTCAGACAACGACGGATCCTAAATGGAGATATAACAAAACAAGGATTTCTTCTCTACCCTGATTCAATTGCTTACCAAATCCAAACGCACAATATTGAAAGAAGAATGAAAAGGGAGACAACTGTATTTTGGGTACTTCCATTTTTATATAAGGCATCGACTTCCTAGCAACCCTGCTTGCTTTGTATTCCCTTTTTATTTATTTATTTATTTATTTATTTATTTATTTATTTATTATGGTTAGTTTTAAATATTTTTATTGAATGTATTGGGGTGACATTGGTTAATAAAATTGTGTAGGTTTCAGGTGTACAATTCTGTAATACATCATCTGTATATTGTATTGTGTGTTCCCCAACTAAAGTAAGTCTCCTTCTATCACAGTTCATCCCCTTCACCCTCTTCCACCTCTCCCGCCTCCTTTCCCTCTGCTGATCACCATACTGTTGCCAGTGTCTATGAGTTTTGTGTTGTTGTCTTTTTTTTTCACACTTAATCCCTTCACGTATTTCATCCAGCCCCGAAGCCCCCTCCCCTCTCACAGAGCTCAGCCTGTTCTCTGTACCTATGAGTCTGTTTCCATTTTGATTTTTTGTTTATCTTGCTCATTAGATTCCACAATAAGTAAATTCCTGTCTTCGCATTTTCCTTAGGTCAAGCTCATAGAGGCTGACCAGCTTGGGAAACCTTGGCTCTACCGCATGCATCTACGAAAATCAACAGCACAATCATCAGTTATGAAAGGTGAAAACAACGTTGGTTCCTTCCACCTCCAGCCACTTTACAAATGACTCTCAGGCTCACGACCTAGGACCAGGTGTCGCCAGCGTGTGCTCTGAAGTATCACACTGGCCTCTGAGTGGGGACATGACTTCACTGTGGTCACATGCTCACAATCTATTTCATTCGAAAAATAACCTCTGGCAATTCGACTACTATATAGTATCACGAACTTATCAATCGGGGCTGCCTTTCCTGTAAGCAGGGGAAACCAGTTAGCCTTTTGAATCGAATTCAGTTCATCTTTTCTCGAAGTGCACTTTTTCAGGTGGAGGCCAACAGCAACCCCTGTATTCGTACCCTGTTCCCATTCCCCCCCCACCCAGGAATTTGAAGCTGTCCTTGTCTTTTTAAAATATGATCACTATCTCTTTAAATAATAATAAAAACTTTCGCTCCATTCTCTCAACTCAGTCTGCAGCCGCAGACAGAACATGAGCCTTTGTCTACAATCAGCGCCTATTTCACTTTGTGTAAGAATCACGGATGTCGATGGTAACGGCCGGGGGCTGCGTGTGAAGAACCCCATTTGCGTGTCATGAGAGCTGGGTCTCTGCGGGACAAAATGTCAAAGGAAGACGGGGCCTCTGTGAGAAAGGACCTTCAGGAAGCCCCTGTCTCACCAAAGATGACCTTTTCCCCGCGAGAAACCTTAGAATTACAACCAGATCCATGTTTGAGTTGCAAACGCCGGCTGCATTTCCCCTCCACACGTCTCTGTGTAGCTCAGATGAAGCAACACCGGGGTCTTGTTTCTCCTTGGCAGCGCGGGGTTGATTTACTTCTGTCTGCACACACCCGAGGAATAAAGCCGCTCTTTTTAATTCCTCAAGAGGCCCATCTGAGGTCCATTTTATTGCTATTTTAGCTGAATGTTTTACTACTGTATCTGCACTTCATATTTCCAGGGTGGCCTCATTTTTGGATTCCCGCCCCCCAATCCCACAGGGGTCCTTGTTTTAAGTAAAATATATGTCTTATCAATGTGTTAATCAAACTGAAAGTTCTCAGGTCCTTAAAACGCCACTGCAGAGAAATGTCCACATCTGATTGCGTTTGGAACTCCTAGTGCCCCAGTGGGTAGTGAAAGTCCGTTGAACAGCAGTGAGTCTGCCTTTTGATGGAATAATGGAGGGTCCTACGTGAAACTGTCATGGTTGAAGGTCCTCATGCCCCCCACAAAGAGGGTGTGGGTCTCAGGAATTACGAGTTATGCCTAATCAGCAACGGAGTCACCATTTTTTATCACTGTTTTGTTGTTGTTATACAACAACACGAGGTCAGGGACAGAATTTCTTTATAATAGCGATGGGAGGAACAAATTTGGCTCCAAAGCTACATGGAGAAATAGGTTTTAAAAGGTACTTACTTTATTCTGGTTTGTTACTTGGTCGTTGTTTTTTGTTTGTTTGTTTGTTTTTGGTATGTGGGTGTGCTTTAAGTTTTCATCTACCTGCTTTCCAGTGCCTTGTCTGGCACATTAAATCCATCTTCCGATCCGCACCAATTCCGTGCAGCGCGGAGAGCCTTACCCCTCAGCACCCGGCTGCCGAAACAAAACGTGCGATTCCAGAGCACCTGCCCTTGTCATAAAGGGAGAACAGCCTTTGAGCCCCGGCCCCCTGCTTGGTGTTCTCCCCACGAGTGGTGTTTGAGCTAATGTGACACAAGGCTCCCATCCCCAGCACCAAGGGGAAGTTGCTAGAATCAGAATCCTTTCCAAAACAGAGTGCTGATTAGAGCTAAAACCTATTCTTGGCCTAGGATCCAGGCACAAACGCACACAAACAGCATGCCATTGGGTGCGCTGCAGTGGGGGCCTCTCTGCTTTTTAGTGGATCACCTTGGCCTAGTCAATCCAACTCTTCTCCTTGGAGTTACTACGGTTGTGTCTACGTCACGCATCCGCCGTGATGGAGCGAAACAACTGGGATAACGCACAGCCTAAAGTTAGAGTTGGGGGTCGGGTTAGAGCAGCATAAAGGCTAGGCTGTCATGTCACCCCCATCCTTGTATGCTGAAAGATGACAGGAAGCCAACGGATTGACAAGGCAGGGCAGGCATCCTGGACCTTGAGTACTTGAGTACACGTTGTCATTTTGTTGTTACCAGAGAGAGATGTTGATTCTCTCTTTTGGAAGGATTCTGATTGGCCTAATCACATGACCACTTTGTATTAGAATATGCTATTTGGAGAACGTCAGTAGAACACCGCAGCTTAAAAGAGCTTTTCCCCGAAGAGCAGTCTTGTTTTGAGTTGACCGCATAATAAACATTTTCTCCAGTTTGTTGGTGATGCGACAGAGACTTCAGCATCCTGCTCCCTGCCCAAACACCACCAGGAACTGTCTTCATGCTTCCTCCTGAGTCAAACCTGAGCTATTCTAATGATATGCAAAGCAGTCCTTCAAAGCACATAAAAGTTTTATATCTGGGAACCTTACTTCCCACTTTTTCCTTGGAGCATACAGGGTTGGGTAAAGGTAGGTTTACAGTTGTCCACATGGAAAATAATACAATAATTCATTAAAAACAATACAAGAATAAATTCTGCGTTTCACGTACTCACAACTGTAAACCTACCTCTGTCCCGCCCTGTATTTCACAAATGAGCCAGGATCATCTCCATGCATAACTTCCTTGAGTACAAGGATGGTAACTCTTTCCATGCTTCTCCTGGTTTTGGAGTTACCAGCGTGATTTTGCAACCACTATCTCATTTGATGGTTGTGTCATAGGTATGCAAACTGAGGACACAGCTAAGAACTGTAACTCATTATGTATTGACTTGCTTAATCAAGTCAATTGACTAGTCTTTACAAAGTTTCTGAAGAGTAGAGCCAGGACTCTAATTCAGGCCATTGGTCTCAAAATCAAATTATCTTTTATAAGCCACATCATCCATCCAGGAAGACTTTTTAAGCTCGTTTAAAAAAAAATTACTTTCACCCTGGCCAGTAGCTCAGTTGGTTAGAGCGTTGTCCTGATGTGCCAAGGTTGCAGGTTCCATTTCTGGTCAGGGCACATTATGAGAGTCCTCTAATAAATGCATCAATAAGTGGAATAATAACAACAACAAAACAGTGATAAAAAATGGTGACTCCGTTGCTGATTAGGTATAACTCGGAATTCCTGAGACCCACACCCTCTCTGTGGGGGGCATGAGGACCTTCTATCCATGATAGTTTCAGGTAGGACCCTCCATTATTCCAACAAAAGGCAGACTCACTGCTGCTCAATGGACTTTCATAAATGAATGTTCCTTCCTAAATTCAGAATCTAGACACTAGCTGGGGGCTCAGAGAATGTACCATGGGGCTGTCTTGCTTCTCTGTTCTTATCAAAGCCTATTCAAGATTTACAGATGCTCCTTTGAGGAGTGCAAGGTGTGTCTGTAACTCTGCAGCCTCGGACACGTTTAATACACTTGTCCTAGTCCTGAATGCCTGTGCTCCTGACCCATGCATCCTAGTTCTTCCCAGAGCTTCCTACCTTTGACAAGGTTTCGATTTCATGTCATCAGCTTCAAACTAATGCTACTAAAAATATTTGCAGAGCGATTGTGTATATAACTGATTTTGACAAAATAATTTTAAAAATACCTGACTGCAAGGTGGTCTTGCCAGTTTTTCCTTGCAATTCTGTTATGGTTTGTTTTCTATATTTGGAACATATAATGAATGTTGAAATCAAGTTGAGAATAATTATGTCTTCTTGATACATTGATATCTATTGTTATTATCGAGACCATCTCTATACATCATCTACTTGTCTTAAATGCTACTTACCTAATTTCAATACAGTTAGTATTTATCTGCTATATCTTTTATTTCCCACCTTTCTATGTTGTCATGTGTTAAGTATAGCTTTGTAAACAACATATACTTGATTTTCTTACCTAGTCTTACAATCAATAACTATTTACTAACTTATACATATTCTATTTATGTTTTTTGTGATTATTCATATCATAGGCCTTCTTTCCAACACCTTAATTTGTGCCCCTTACTTAATGTCTTAATAATAATATTATTTCTATGACTATTTATATTTCTAGAATTGTAATTTTGGGTAAGATGTAGTAGGAGAATCAATAGTGGAATTTTGTTGTTAGTTTAATTTTGTTTTGTCTTTACTGGTTTGGAATCTATACATATACTTTATTTTCAAATGCTATACTTGAAATTTTTGTCATGTATACTTAATAAGGTTTAAAGCTAATAAGCATTTTAAACTTTCTTTCAAAAAAAATATCAAAATCTCTAATATTTTTCTTCCCAAATGTTTATCTGTTTGAAGAATATATTTTTAAATTCCTTTAGAGAGTTATGTTGGTCATAATTTTCTAAGTTTGGCTTAATATGTATACAAATATACACACACACACGCATACACACACCGATTTTCTTTTTATGGTATGAGTCTTTATTTATAGTTGTTTAACATAATGGTTAATATATACAATAAAAACTTTTAGAGTTTGCTAACAACTTCTCAATAGAGATGATTCTTTTTTAAAACTTGCTTTAAAAAGTTACATTTATTTTCTGATTATAAACTAGTGTAAGTGCACAGCCTATAGCATACAGCCTCTAGAATATCTGGAAATTAATGATAGTTTTACTGGACAGACAATTCTTAGGTGAAACTTACAGCCTCTCAAAATTTGGAAGAAGTCACTCCACTGTCTTCTTGCTTCCATTACTTTTATTGAGAAGTCTGTTGTCAGCTGGTTGATCTCTTTTGTGGCTTTTAGAATCTCGTTTGAAGGTCTGAAGTTTTACAACAATATGTCTAAATGTGAAGTTCTTTTGTTTCAATATCGCACGATATTCACTACACTTTATTTTCTATGTTCTATGTTTCTGAATTCTATAACCGTTCTTCATATTTTCTGTTTTCTTTCCTCTCTTTCAAACACTGTGTATCTCTTCTGATTTACCTTTGTGATGCCCAATATTCAGTTCACTTATGTCTTATTCGATGTTTAAACCCACTTATTGGGTTTTGAAATTATATACACCCATTTTTATAAAACCTTTGTATGATTAAATTCTAAATCTGTATGGACATGGTTTAGTGACTGTTGGTATGTTCTAATTTTGTTTTATTTCTTTAAATTCTTCACACATTTATTTGTATCACAGTTAGAACTCTGTACATCTGTATACATAGAACTGCGTACATCTGTATATAGGGCCTACATTTGACATATGATCTCCAGAGATTTTCATTGGCTTTTGCTATTGGCCAAGGTCCTTTACAGATTTGGTACTATTTTGGCTCATGGTAAGATTCCTGGTCCAAAGAGTAGGTCTCAGAATGGGCTCCCCCACTCTGTCAGAATCTGGACATCATTTATTTCACGCTGACATGCTTATTGCTCAAGATCCATGCTCTGGTTTCAGCTCATTCATCCCTTTTGTATGCTCGTTTTTAGTTCCTATATCCTTACTTATATTCTTCAAAACACAAAACTACTTGAAAATTATGTTTATTTATGTTCGTGTTATTAATTTATAATTAAGCCCAAATCTGGTTGTATTTCAGCCAAGATAGTCTTCTGAGCACCATGCCTGCCATTCTGCCAGAAGGCCATTCGCTGGAATTACAGTTGTGGGATGTTGCCCACTCAGTCATTTAGTGTCCCCATACTTTCAAATAATGATAATAAAAAGCAGTACTAATAACAACAACTAGACGCTGAAAATTTACAAGGCACCGGTCATGCCAACCATTTCTAAGTAATGCCTCCAGACTTCCCAATGTGGTGGAGAAGCTGTGTTTGGAGAGGTAAAGTGAATGCTGTCTGCTTGTCATAAACTTAGTTGACAGTGTAGCTGGGATCGAAAGAAGGCTACCAAAGTATTCTGCACCTTTAATACTATACATGTGACTACACATGTGACCACGATATTTCTCAATTTAAAAAAATGTAACATTATATGAAACCTTTTAGAAAAATTACTTTTAGAATTCAAAGCTAGAAAATGTATTAACTTATCCCCAGGAGACTGGCTGACCCCTCTTTGCGAGCAGTTAACATTGCATGACTGATTGTGACTTCACTTCACCTGGGACACCAGAAAGCTCTGGAACAAATTGGAAGGTCGACCCAGTCAATTATGGTTGCCATCATTATTCATATTTCCCCCTCTAGTCATAACATCATACTCGTATGCATATTTTATTGTATATTCATTGTCGGATTTTATACTGTGACCATTTAAAAATGAATAAATAATTAAGGAAATAAAAATTGAGTATTGTAGAGACATGCCTTATAGAAAAGAATTAAATGACTCATATTTTGTTTTCAGAGAATATCCAAGACTCTGACAGGTCCCTTGTCCACATCATGCGATGTGTTGGCTTTATTTTAGGAGGATGAAATCTCTCCTAAGCATACCGGGCAACCACAGCACAAAATTCTTTATGGTGAATGCAATCTGATTAACATTAGAATCATACACAAGGTTTTCCCTCCAGCCTTGTCCTCACTCAGAGCAATTCTTCTGGGTCTGTTAGGTTCTGCACATTGTAGAGCTGAGCAAACAGGAGCTTTGCTGGTCTGGCCGAGGCGGCAGGATGGGTGTGTCAGGCAGGACCCTTCAAGGAACAGAACCAATGCTACGTGGATATATTCTGTATTATAAGAAGTCGGTTCACATGCAGTTGCGAGGCTGAGAAGTCCCTGCAAGTTGAAGACCCAGGAAGGCTGGGGATAGTTTGAAACCAGGAGCTACAGTTGTCTGTCCCAATGAGGGCAGAAACCTGATGTCCCAGCTCAAGCAGTCAGGCAGAGAGAACAAATCCCCCCTTTTTCTGCCTCTGTGTCCAGCCCAGGCCCTCACCGGATTAGATGAGGCCCACCTACTTTTGGGGAGGGCAATCTGCTTCCCTCAGACCACTGATTCCATTCTATTCTATTCTACACAAGAGAAGCAGCCTCAGTGACACAGCCTGGAAAATGTTTAACCTGGGCACCCCAAGTCCCATTTGAGTTGACCAGAGTGAATCACCACAGCCAGCAACTAGGAGGGGCAGGGAGGACCTTCTCTCTCTTTTGCTTTCTCTATTACTAAAATGAACATTGCCATCTCCTCTTTCCCAACTCTCAAAGAAAACAAACAAACACACTTTCATCCGTGCTTCTCCCTAATGTTGCTTCTCCGCACTTTAATGCCATGAAGAGAAAATCACCTATTGCCCATTCTCCTTGGAATTCGACATTTTCCAACAGTCATTCTATTGGCGCCTGGGGCTCCAAGTGTGGCCGAGAGGATCCAGGCACTAACCCGAGTGGCCCCGGGGTCTGCCGGGCTCTCTCTCATTTCCGATATCGAATGGTTGTAACGGGGGGTCTCAATCTGCCTCCCAGGACCATGCCTGTCCTCCTTACAGCTACTATTTTACAGATGAGAAAACTGAGATTTAGAAAGACTAAACAAACCGCTCGAGATTACCTGATGGTAAGGGACAAGGCACAGTGTCTTACCTTGGTTTCACTGTCTCTGAAGCTCCAGCTTCTAGCAGCGGATTGTCCTGCCTCTCAGGAGGTACAGGTTGTCCTGGGGGCCCCCTGAGGCACGTGCGACCTGTCAGCCCGGTATTGAACAGGCACAAGTGAGGGCCGGAGAATCGAGAGATGAGGCTATGTGACCAGGGTCCCACGCAAGTGCAGAGGTGGGATTAGAACCCGGATAGTCTACTCCAGAATCACAAACACCGTCGCCCCCTGCAAAGTGCGGGGAAAGCACTGGCTGCAGAGCCAGCATTTCATTGGTTCGGTTCCTTTGAGAGCAAGTACTTTTGAAACTTCCACTCTCCTGTCTGCTCTGCTTTCTGCACAGGCTTTTTGTTTTGTTGTAACTCAAGGTAACAGCACAGAGAAGTTCCTGGAAGATCAGTTGGCACATGCAGATGGGTCCTATAGCCCAGAGGTAACCCCCTCTCTGTCTCTGACCCCCAGGGAACAGATACAGAACCCAGGTTCGTGTGGGTGAACCCTGGAGGAGGTCGCAGTGGGTGAGTCCCGCAAAGCTGGAGCTGAGCCTAAAAGCGACACCTAGGACAACAGGAAGGAAAACCCCGCCGTGGTGCGAATTCCTCGTCAATGCTAGCACACATCTCGTTGAATCACCCTGGAAAAACATACGCAATAAAAGCTACTAAACCCATTTAACAGAAAAGAAATTTGAGGCTCAGGAAAGCAGAGAAACAAGCCTGTGGTCACATCACCAGTAAGTGTTATTCTGATTTGAATCCTGTTATCTCTTGGCAGCAAGTGTCTGCTTATGCCAAGCTGTGGGTGGCCATGGCCAGTGATACTCAGAACCTGTGAGTGTCAGCTCCTGTGGGCAAAGATGTGATAAAGGTAGGATCTTGAGAGAAGGGGTTTATCCTGGATTATCCACATGGGCCTTAAATGCCATCAGAGATATCCTATGAGAAAGAGGCAGAGGGAACTTTAAGATAGAAGAGGAGGAAACCATGTGACCACAGAGGCTGAGACGCGACCACAAGCCAAGGAATGCCTGGAGCTCCCAGGCTCTGGAAGAGACAGGGGACTGGCTGCCTCCTGGAGCCTTCAGAGTGATCGCTGCCCTGCCACCACCTTGATCTCAGACTTCCAGCCTCTGGAACTCTGACAAAGTAAATTTCTGTTATTGGAAGCCTTGTGATTTGTGATCATTTGTTACAGCAACCACAGGAAACTAATACACCCTCACATTCATCTGGCTTTACCTAATCTGAAAAATTTCAAACAGGTCTGGGCTTTTAAAATTAAAAATATTACATTTTAATAAAAAAAAAGTTTGCAAAGCAGAATCTTTACTAAGCATTAAAAACATGCTTCCAATCTTTAAAAAAAAATTATGTAAAATGCATATACAAGTACGTGTTTACAAGGTCTATGCTTTTCACTAGCTCAAAGTGCCAGGATCCAGACTTTTTTGCCGTGTTTGCAGGATATGCTCAGGGTGAGATCCGTGACTTCTGCGAGGGCCGTCTGCAAGGGCAACCAGCAACTCTTTCAGCGCAGTGCCCTCCCGTTCGCTGGCTGCAGGATTACTTCATGGGGGGGACTGCTATTTATTAGCGTATCACATTATTCCCCAGGGAACTTCAGGCCCCTTTTATGGAGAAATCTCTCCCAAAGGACCCAAAATAAAGATTACACTAATCATCACCCAAAAGAGAAACTCACGTAGTGGTGTAAGCTCTACGTTGGAAGCACCTGACCAGCTTTTTCTGCCCAGAACTGAAACCACCATCAGACTTAATACGATAAAGAGTCACAGGAAAGGTGGTCAGTTCTGGAAGGAAATGTAGCCACTGTGGACACGGGAGTTTCCTTCCAGCTTGCTCAGGGAGGAAATGCCTAAACACATAGAACTCAAAGCCAGCCATCATCATCGTTTATTCTACTACTTTCAAACAGCGGAGAGATTGTTGAATTCACTGACAAAAGTGAAGCCCTGCTTCTCAGAGACTGGATACAGTCAATGATCCCCCTGAACTAATTAAACCTAAACCACTTTGGAAGGCCTGACCTCAAAGGCACAGAGAAGTTCTCCTCAAACATTTGCGAAGTGCGCGAAGCCATGAGGAGCTTCAAGAATGATGGTGACAGAGGGGGAAGATGGCAGCGGGAGTGGTGGTGATGGAAAGGGGATGAAGATGAGGATGGCGGTGGCGATGGTGACATCATAGCTATTCACCCAGGACTTTTCCATTCGAAAATGCCATTCGTTGGATTGACAAGGTTTGATTAGGTCTTTGGTTCAATTGAGACTAGCCTTTCTGGAATTATGTCCAACTTGAAAATTGATAATTTCATCCAATAAGCATTTACCAAGTGCCTACAATGTTCAAGGTGCTGCCCTGCACCTTGAAAAGCACATTTTAATCAAATATCATCTCCAGTGATTCAGAGTCTAGGAGGAAAGACTTGGGAGCCACATAGAATTCTACCAGGGTTTTGGAAGGGCTGTGATGAAAGCATGTTGAGCTGATCCTGGGTGTTGACGGAAGCCTGCCTGGAGGAGGTGGTATGCCCCAACTGTATACAACAGCTTATAAGAGCAGCTCTTACCATAGGGAAGAGCAAGTGGGACATGGGGAAAAGCAAGGATAAGCCCCAGTTTGTCCCCACTGGGGGAGTAGAGCAGGAATGGGAGGTGTATGTGATGTGTGTGTACATGTGTAATGTGTGTGCGTCCATGTGTGAGTATGTGCTGGGGGTGTGAGAGAGTGTGCTGAAAACTTAAAAATTTAAAAGTTTCGCCTGGGGAAGTGAGAGGAACAAATCTGAGGTTTACTTAACTTGGTTAATCATTAGAATTACAGGAAAATGAAACAGCTGTAAGCGAGTCAGGGAACAGCCAAGATCGCACGACTTTTTACGGCATGTCAGGCCTGGTGCTGCACTGACACACAGACGACCCCCTTTAACCCCGAGTACACCCTATGAGTTAACACTGTTACTGTGCCCATGTTGCAGATCAAGAAACCGAGGCCCGGAGTCCAACAAGGCTCTTAAGACCTCCCCGTGGCCCAGCCAGATTCAGGTCCAGACGTTAAGTCTGAACTTCCCACGACCTTAACCCCCAGTCCGTGCTGTTCAGTGATGCCTGTGGGTTCACAGTTGTGCTAATGAGAGGCCTGGGGGTGGGGGTGGAGCCCGGATGCGCAAACAAATCTGAGTTACATTGGGCTCGTCTCTGTCTCAGCGGAAAATAAACTCCTCGTTATTTGTTAGCTTCTTCTCAGTGGCCGTGTGTTAATATCATGCTGTCCTCTGGTGTTTAGTGGCGTTCAGGGCGTACACACTGCCTGGGCTCAGGACACAAGGTGGCATCTTGGGGCCGGGGGGAGGGTGCTTCCAGGGTGGGCAGGTGGAGACCGGAAACCGGCAAACGTGGGCTCCTCTCTGCATCGCTGACCTTGCTTCTTCCTTCATAAGGTACCTGCTTCCCAAGGATTAGCACTTGTGAAATGCCAGGTTATTCTCCACAGTGCGGTAGGCATTTGATAAATAATGGCTGTTATTGTTACTTTGCAATGAAACATCTACCTGATGGGTATATAATGATTCCCCTCACTCTTGCTCTCAGATGGGCCGTCTCTCTTGGAGCTTGCAAACGGTCTCGGGGCTCAGAGACGTCGGCGCTCCTTGCTGCTGGCTCTGCCCTCCCCTGCTAAATGCGCCCCTTCTGGGGCGTGCGGCCCACCTCTCAGCTCTGGCTGCAATTCTAGAAGCAGGTCCTGCATCTCACTGCCCAGGGAACCTATTTAGGAACGTGATTGGGGACGTAGACAGAGGGCGCATGTTTCCTGGACTCCACCCACCCGCAGCAGAAGGGGAGGAGCTCTCTGGCTCACCCCTCAGGCCTTCCAGCCTTCCCTCCCACTGCCCGTGTTGTGAGCTCTTTCCAGAGACTTCTGTGGTGCCCCTTCCTGCTTGTGGTCTTTGCACCAACGTCCCTCCCAGTGACTCCCCCGCCTCCGGCTTTGCACTTTCTACTCCCTCCCTCATTTTTCTTCAGGGCGCTGTCTCCATCTAGAAGGCGATGTTTCGCACTTCTGTAGTTCCCTTCCCTTAGCTTACTTAGTTTATCATCTGGAGAGGGCCTTCAGAGCCACGTCCCCAGGACCTGCACTGCGACCGCCACCAGGTAGGCACTGAAACAACGTTCCTTAAATGAAGACTTCTTGCGGGCAATGTTGTCACCAAGGTGGCCACTGTGCAGGCGATTTCCGTAACTAACACCGTGATGAACTCAGTTCCACGGAACAACGACCTGGCTGAGTGACTCCAGTTGCAGGAGGTTCGATCCCATACAGCTACGTATCCTTGAATAGCTCTTTCCATTGAAAGTAAAACACTTTGCAGTGAGCGTTGCGCCCTTCAGAGAGGGCAGGCAGTTTGCCCAGGTGGTCATCTGAGAATGTTGTGGAGTTTGAGTCTTCCCCTAGGCAAGAATGGCTCCAATGTCTGCATTTAACCCATTGCAAGAGGAAGCTTCAAATTTAGTAAACATCAGAATCTGATGGGGCTCTTGTAAGCGATAGGCGTTTCTAGACCCTGGCTATGGGGTTCCAGGTGCCAGGAGTGTGCGGAGGAGCACAGGAAATCATATGTTCACACACACACATCCACAGGGTCTCACACATTTGGTTCCTGGATGACAGTGGGAGAAACCCAGCCGCC
>PVJD01017812.1:0-16378 GCA_004026545.1 Mormoops blainvillei | reverse complement strand
CTTCCCTTCACTGTTGGTTCTCTGTATATTTTGCTTTATTTCACTTTGCATAGCCTTCACTTTTTCCTCCCTTTTGTGACCATACTCCCCCAATTCTGTGAGCATCCAGATTACCAGTGTTTTGAACTCTGCATCTGTTAGGTTGGCTATCTCTTCATCGCTTAGTTCTATCTTTGGAGCTTTGATCTGTTCTTTCACTTGGGCCATATTTTTTTGGTCTTATGTGCCTATTATGTTGTGAGGGGCGGAGACTTAGGTATTCTCCAGGGCTGGGCAACCCACATCACTGCCTTGTGGCACTGTATGTAGAGGGGGGACCTGAGAGGGAACGATGCTGTTTGCTGGGCTCTTGGCCGGCTTTCAGTCACTTCCCCTGCTACCCACAAGCAAATCGGGACCTTCTGGTGCTGATTCACATGTAGGTGGGTTTGTGTACGTTCTAGGACCCTATAGGTCTCTCAAATGAACTCTCCTGTGAGACTGGGAGTTTCTCCCACTGTCGCAACCCCCACAGGTTTTTACCAGTAGAGGTTTTGAGGCTTTCTTTTCCCACACTGGAACCCTGGGTTGCGCAGCCTCTCTCACTCCTCAGTTGTTCCTCCTGGTTTATCTGCACACAAATGTGGGACCGCCCAGTCTGCCACCCACTGCCCTGCTGTGTGTTCTCACCAGCCCTGCTGCCCGCCTGTCTCCACCCTTCCTACCCGTCTGGATGAATGTTTCTTCTTTAACTCCTTGGTTGTCGAACTTCCATACAGTTCGATTTTCTGGTGGTTCTGGTTATTTTTGTTTTTAAATTTGTTGCCCTTTTTTTGGTTGTGTGAGGAGACAAAGTGTATCTACCTATGTCTCCATCGGTAACTTCTTTATCATTTTATTCACCTTGTCACAAGACTGAGAACCCCTCCCAAATAGGAACCATGTTGCCCTATCTCTCTCTTTTGGGTCCTGGCTCTTGGAACTGGTGTTGTTAGCTCTTAATTCCTGAGTTTTTTCATCATGGCCTCCGAGTTGCAAAATAACCTGGAAGCTTGAAATGAAAATAAAGGGCCTCTATATTTCTTTCTTCATCAGAAGCATCCTCCTCCCTTCTTCCCCTGTGGGTTTACAAGCTAATACACAGACTCTGCAGTCGTATCTTGGCCTTGGCTGACTTCCTTCCAGAGTACACTGGAATGGGTGGCATTTGCTGACTGAGGACATCGGCTTCTGTCACCTGTGTCTCAACCCCATAAACCCGTAGTGCTATTCTAAGGCCCCGGGCCCATTTCGTTTCTGTTTCCCTTCTCTCTCTGGAAGTTGATGGGAAATGTCCCATTCAAATCTCTCTTCTTTCCTACCTTCTCTAATTGTTCCCCACACACTATTATTGTTGAATCAATGACTGAGTCAACCAGCACTGTGCCTTACAGGCAAAGGTGAGCTGCTAGAAGCTGACAAACTACCTGAGCGCTCCTGCTCCTCAGAGCAGCAGAGAGAACTCTTTTTTCACCACTCTCCTTTCCTGTGTAACTTTCAGAAATACATTGTAGCTGAAAGCAGAGTTCGTCTCTGATACAAAACTCCAGCCTGCCATGTTTTCTTTCTTTCTTTCTTTTTGCAGAGAGAATCCTCCTCCATCTGACTACTTTTAAGAGATTTGAATTACATCCGCCCAAGAATCAAACAGCCTTGCCAGGAGCTCCTGGTTTTCTCTTGTGGATAGTATCTTTCTTTTTTCCCAAGATCGTCTACCATGAACAGAAAAAAAAGCAAGGGGGTAACAGGACCAGTGTGTTGGATGTTCCCCAATTTTGCCTGTATTAGGTCTTATATGGAACTCTTGTTTCTTTCTAATTCTGTGTTATTTGTAAGATTTACTTTCATTTGACCTATGCCTCTCACACATTCAGTTCTCTGAGTAAACTTTAACAATATTCACTGCAAAATAAAAGTTAAAAGCCTTTTGAACTATCTACTTGGTGTATATTTTATCGATACGGTACTTCAGTGACAGACAACGTGTTAGAGGGCTCAGGGCAGAGCGGGTTTTCTCTAAGCCGGATGTTTTGGATTTTGGTAAGGATGTTACATAGGCACCATGCTGATACAAAGGAAAACCTGAGAAGGAGGCATCTGTAAAAAGGATTATGGAATTATATTTGTAAAATAATGCCCTTCTCTTGGCATTACTGGAAAAAGGCTACGAACATTTTGGAAACACACAAAGACGATTAGAGTAACTCTTGAGCTTCTCTGATTCGCCCAGTTGATTTCAGGGTCTTTATTATTCCGAAACCCCACCTGCCAAATGTCTCCTATCGCTATGCTTTTTATGCGGATTTTCCTCCTTTGTTCCTTTTGGAAGTGAGGACAGGGCAATACCTTTCCTGGTGGCTGGGCCTTGTAGGAATCCAGCTCAGGTTATGGGAGAGAGGTGAAGAGGCTTGTAAGAGAAAAGATAGGCAAGTGCTCAGGAATCAGAGGTTTTCAGTTTGGCTCAAAACCAGATTTTTTGGAATCACTGGAGTTAGGTGATAAAATAATTTCCATGGAGGTAAGACATACATCTGCTTCTGAAACTTCCACATAGGACATCACAGGAAGAAGGCATGCCAGGAGACTTGTACAATTGTACACATTTGGCATGTGCATTCCTAAGGTAAGTTTTCAGCAGGTCAAACCTTTGAGGTGTGTGCTGGAGGTTGCTGGGGGCCCCAGACTGGCTGTCATGACTCCTGAGTGTATCACACCTGGGGAGACCAAGCTGGACTAGGGACTGCATTTCAGCGAACTGCAGAGGCCTAACCTGAACTGCACTCACCTATCTACTTAAAAGAAACGGAAGCAAGACCTGCATACACTTATCAGAACTAAAGGAAAGAACTTATGACTTACATTTATGTGGTCAGCAGTTGCATGATACAGAACACTAATTGGGAATTAATGGTTCCCATTGATGTGATCTTCATTTTTCAATTTTTATTTTTCAATCACAGTTGACATTCAATATTATTTTATATTAGTTTCAGGTGTATAGCATAGTGGTTAGACAGTTATATAATTTACAAAATGATCCCCCTGATAATTGTAGTAGCCACCTGGCACCATACATAGTTATTACAATATTATTGATTATATTCCCTATGCTGTACTTTACATCCCCAGGACTATTTTGTAACTACAATTTGTACTTCCTAATCCCTTCAGCCTTTTCACACAGCCCCCCAACACCCCTCCCATCTGGCAATCCTCAGTTTGTTCTCTGTATCTATGAATCTGTTTCTGTTTTGTTCATATATTTTGTTCTTTAAATTCCACATCTAAGTGAAATTATATGGTATTTGTTCTCTCTGTGACTTATTTCACTTACCATAATATCCTCTAGGTCCATCCATATTCTTGCAGATGGTAAGATTTCATTCTTTTTTATGATTGAGTAGTATTCCATTGTGGAAATATACCACATCTCCTTTATTCATTCATCTATTGATGGGCACTTGGGTTGCTTCCATATTCTTGGCTATTGTGAATAATACAGCAATGAATATAGGATGAATATGATTATCTTTAAAATAAAGGGAAACGTTGTGGCAAAATAGAGTGAGTATGAGAAGGGCCCAGGTTTGAATCCTGACCCTGTTCCTTGCTGGTTGTGTGGTTTTAGATAAGTTCCTTACACTTCATGAACTCTACATTCCTTGTATGTAAAATATGTTTTCACAGAGTTATGGAACTATTAGAAACCAATAAGCAAAAGACCAACAACCAAGAGAAAAATGAGTAAAGGGAATGAAAGAAAAAGACAAGGAGCAATAATTCATGGAAAGATGCTCAATCTCACAAAAGGAATAATAAATAAATAAATAAATAAATAAATAAGCAATGAGTCATCATTTTTCCTCTATGAAAAAAGACCCAGAAGTTTTAAGACACAGTGCTTGCAAAAATGTAGTAGGGAAATAGACATACTCAGTTTACTTCATTTTGCTGTGAATGTAACTGGGTGTAACCCCTGAAGAACAATGGGCAATTATAAGCAAATTTATCCATGTACACATTCTCTAAGATGAACTTTTTCATTGTATTTTCTTTGATACAATTTGGATATTTTTTGCCGTGTGCTTATATATCTTTTTCAATATGAAATAAGTATGAAATAATTTGAAAAAGATTAATTCCTATTGACAGGAAGACTCTGTCGCTCCAGCAGCAAAAGGATGCTTCCTATGTTTCGTCATGGAACAGCCTCGGTAGCAGGAGCCCAGCGTCCTCTCTCTGCGTGTCCCACGCCCACCCAGATTTACACTGGGTGGGTGTCCCTCACCCACCCAGATTTACTCCAGGGCCCTGAGTGGATCTTAGATCCATCTACTCATTCATATTCGTTTTCTTTCCCTCTCTGTCCTTCCCCTTATTTCAGAATTCAAGAGGGACTGATGGAAACTTGACACAGGTGCTCCAAAACCAAAGCAAATTAATGTTATCTCTACTAATTTGCACAATTCTTAATATTACACTTTGATTATAGAAAACTTATCTTCTGAATTATGCTTCTTCCAGACTATTTTAGTTTATTTTTACTTCCTGAACACACACATAATGTAATAGCAGGAAAAGTGCTCCCCGAGCATGGTTCAGGAGGCCATCCGACGTTTAAAAGTGGCCATGAACAAGGTACCTTTCAAACTGGGTTTGAGATTTCCTTATGAGAAAGAAAATTTGAATAACCAAACTGTGATTAATGGGATTGGTAATCTTGAACAATAATGTAACCAGAGATAGCCTTTTAGTATTTGATTAGCAACAGAGTAATACCCCAAATCCAATCAGGGTGACCTGGCTATATGATATTAGAGAACAAGATTTGTACACATGACTAAAATTTAAAAAGCATAAACCTCATCGATGATAATGAGCTCTTTTGGAAGACTGTGCTATTGGGGGTGGGGAGTGCATGGTGGCTATCGTAATCACTGGGACAGGGGAGTAGAAAGCAAGGGCTGGTCATAGGCCTCCAAGACGGAGCAGAACATGGGATGTTAACCAGCCAACCTTCAGTCCGCATGAAGATGCTTATGCCTATTGATAACGTGTGCGTATCGGGCAAAAGGCATTAAGGTTATCCAGCCAGACCCTGGTGTACTCCCTGTGCCACTAGCCCTGGTTTATTTGGCTTCTCATGCAGGCTTACCCGCGGGCAGACTTACCTGATGCCATTCCAGTCTCATAACACCCATGGGGCCTTTAGGAGTCATTTAGTTTAACCTCTCCTCAATTCACCATGACCTCTTATTACTTGCCATGGGTTTAGTTTAGTTGTAATTTTGATATCATTGTGCAAGGAGGGAAGCCATGTTTACCTATGTCACCACTTTGACTGGAAGTCCGTCATTCTTTTGAATAAACTCGTTCTATCCCTTAGTAGATTTTCTCTCCCAGCTGCAGTTCCAAGGTTTCATTAGGAGAAACTCTTCAGGTGTCTTTTAAGGCTCCTGAATCCTAAACCCACTTTTATGAGGTAAATATGTTCATATAAATTTATGGGGGTGGGGGTGGGGAACCAATACAACTGTTATTTTAACTTCTTTATTTATCAATAGTATCCAAAAAAAAAAAAATTAGAAGTTACAAAAACAAGTTAAATGCAGTATGAAAGCCTACTAAATACAGATACATTTCACAAACACATAGGCAACAAAATCTGTTCAAATTGCTTCTTGAAATCTGACTATTTTAAAACTAGGTGTAAAGGAAAGACATTCAGACTGGTTCACATGGACTTACTAGCAGGTGGAGGAGCCCTGCTTTCCAAAAACAGTGGAGTCCAGTGTCATGGCATGTGAGGTTTCCATGGAAACTGGATCTTAGCAGATGCCGTAATTAGTATGTTTATAAAACTGTATACACACAGAGAAAGCCCAGGGAAGCTTGCAGACTAAGCCCTGTGCTTTTAGAGAGCTGGACGAACTGAACCCAACTTAATCCTGCTTATTTGCTCCATGCAAGACTCCACAAATTAGGCTATTTAGCAGCTTTCCATGAATGGTCATTAGGTCATGTGATTCTATGGTGCAGACAAGAGCTTCCCTGTTTATAGGAGGAATGCAGATTTGCTCTTGGGAATTCATTGTTGCAGAGTGGGGTAAGTCTTGGATGGCAACCACTGTCCTAAGCGACTGGTGAGAAGACAGTCCGGTTTCTTGCTTTAAACAAACTGGTATTCCTGCTCTCCCTCCCACCGTGTCCAAGTGCTGGCGAAATTGATCAAGGCGAGCTGCTGGGAGTTCCCCGAGGCACTTGGACAGGGAGGTGCGTTTCAGATTGCACAAGTGTTGTTTGAAGGGAGCTTTTAAGTGGGATGATAGATAAAAGCTCAGAATTCTGAACAAAGTGGAATGTTCTCCTTGCAAAATTCCCTCTGGTGGTCTATAATCTGCTTTCTGAAAATAGGATCTTACGTCAAGTGTTTAATCTTTGTTATTCCAAATGCACTTAAACATGGTATTGAGTGGGGTTAATAACTACACAGACCAAAAGACACAGAAGGACTGACTTGTCGCCAATGACAATTTTAAGATTAAATGTCCACCTTTTCCCTCTCTTGAAATGTGAAACCTCCTTTTTGTCCTCATCTCTAAATGGAAAGCCATTTCTGTTTCCAAGCAGGTTAAAGAGGGAATGCAAAAGTGAAGGCGAGTGGAGTGGTTCTCTTTCCCACTCTTTTCCAGGGCAGGGCAGGGTTTATCCAAGAAGGATCTGCATCACAGCACAGCCTGGGGGCTGTTCAGACCGAGGTCAAATCTGGTCATCTTGTTTTTTGGCTGCTTGAATCTTCTTGATCTAACAAGAAGTATTCACTTATCCGAAGGAGGAAAGGAAAGCCACAGAAACTTGTCTCCTATGGACCAATGATCAGAGCCTGACTTTATGAAACTGAAAGGTTAATGCATTCCTGCCTGCTCACTGAGGACGCTGAGGCCCAGAAATAGGAAGAGACAGGGACAAAGTCAGTCTCCTAATTAGTGGTGGATCAATGAGCATACTGAAAGGCTGGGATATCTAAGCCTCACTTAGCTGCACTTGTCTCCATTCTGGAAATACTGATTTGAATGAACTTAGAACAATTGAAAACAAATGAGCTTTTGGATCTTGAAAGCTTTGTATGGAGATGCTTCTCTTCCCCTGGCTTCTGTCTGAGCCACCCACGGCTCCTTCAGCAGACTACTGACCCACGGTAGCCAGAAGGGTGAACTCCGGGCTACAGCTAGTGTGTGGCAGTGCAGGAAGTCTGGGTTACAGCGGTCCCCGCGCCTGGAAGAACCCCCAAATCCCCCACCTCTGAAATGGTAGGACTATGGAAAAATAATTACAAAAGCTTAATTTCTAGCCAAGAAAATATTAAAAACAACAATAATATAATGATAATAATTGAAAAACGAAGTCAACTTGCCAAAAAAAGTCTTACAGAAAAATAGCACCTTTGGTAAAAAGTATTTTTAAAATTTGGTTAGGTCTCTAAGGGGTCGAAAGTGCACAGGTATCTGCATCATTTGGGTGCACCTTCTCAGAAACTCCCTCAAGTCGGAGGGACACTGAGTAACTAGCAGGACAGCCGTGTATCTAGAGGCAGTGGTTGGGGCCAGGAGGAGAAGCAACGATGCTGGTCTCTGTTATGCCGATGGCAACAGAAAGAACTAGAAGCAGAAGGCATTCTTCTCCACCGAGCTTCCCAAAGCCCTCCTCTGGGAACTGTCTGCTAAGTTCCCTCGGGCACTGTGTGCCCTCCCTGCGGCGTGTTAGACTCTGAAGTGGTTCAGATCTGGGTCTGCTCCTCTCCCAGCCCTGATGCAGTTTCCTTATTACCTCCAGCCCCTGAGCCCCATTGGCTTTTTGGATTAGCTTTTGGATTTTGAAAGCTTTGTATGGAGATGCTTCTCTTCCCCTGTGATCTCAATCACACCTAGGGATGGAGGTTATGGCCTTTCCCCTCCTTGCCAGCCACCCCATTTCCTTTATTGCAAAACAAATAGACAAAATAAAATTTGTTGCTGTACAAGCAAATACTGGTGATGTGGCAATTGTAGCAGACTCTCGTGTATACTGGATTCAGCGTTGAAATGGAGGAGAAGGTGCCAGTCTTTGGACACCGTTCCCAGGTGCCTCCACACTAGATCTCTTTGGTGCTCACTCTCTTGGCCTTTTCGGCTGTTTCCTTTGAGAAGCAAGAGAAAATAAGTGTTATGAAATATTTTTCAAAAAATAGTTGGCACTTATCTATACCTCAAGACTTTACCTAGCATTGACAGCGACATGTTTATGCTGAATTTTAGTTCTGCCTACTAGTATATCCCCTCTATGGACGGCAAACAACTTCAGGGCAAGGATCATGTCTTATTCATGACATGGTCGTCTAGAGGCTCTCACTGGATTAAGAGCCGACCCCATTGGGATTCCTATGAAACAACCAGGTCAGACACTATTAGCCCCATTTTCAAGATGAAGAGAAGGATACAAAACAGAAGTGCTACGACGTGTCCTGAGTCCAAGTGCAGAGAAGCGTTAAGAGCAACGGGCTCTGGAGACACAATGCCGGGGCTTCAGTTGCGGCTCTGCTGCCTCCTGGGGGATCTGGGGCATATTATGAAACCTTCTGTGCCTCAGTGTCTTCAATTACAAAATGAGGGAAATGAAGTATCATGTCTTACAACAGTGATACATTTCTCCAAAGAAGACATTCTTCTTAAAGCCAAAGAACACATGAGGAGATAGTCAACATCAATCATTAGGGAAATACAAAGCAAAACTACAATGAGATGCCAGTACACTAGGATAGCTAGGATAAAAAATAACGGACAAGGTTGCCAAGTTTGTGGAGAAATTGAAACACTGCCAGTGAGGATGTAAAATGGCATAGTCACTTTGGAAAACAGCCTGGCATTTCTTCAGAAGATAAACAGAGTTACCATATGACCCAGCAATTCCACTCCTAAGTATGTACCCGAAAACACAAAAGCTTGTAGAAGAATGTTCATAACATCATTATTCATCACAGCCAAAAAGTAGAAAGCTAAATATCCATCAACTGATGAATGGATATACACTAGGTGGTATATCCATACCATGGAATGTAATTTAAACATAAAATAGAATAAAGCATGTATGTCAACTGTAATTTAAAATTTTTTTAAATTATGAAAAAGGAATGAAGCACTGATTCATGCTATGACAAGAATAAACCTTGAAAACGTTATGCTAAATGAAAAAAGGAAGACAGAAAGCACTATATATTGAGTAATTCCATTTATATATGTCCAGAACAGGCAAATCTATAGAGTTAAAAAGTAGATTAGTGGTTGCCAGGGAAGAGTGAAGGCAGAGTGACTTTTAATGGGTATTGAGGTTTCTTTTGGAAATAATGAAAATGTTCTGGTGGCTGACAATCTTGTAACTGTACTAAAAACCACTGAACTATGCATTTCATTATTTTTTAATCTTTAAAAAATTGCATTTTATGATTATGCTATTACAGTTGTCCCAATTTTCCCCCCCTTGTCCTTCACCCAGCACTCTGCACTCCTTCAGGCAATCCCCACACCCTTGTTCATGCCCATGGGTCATGTGTATAAGTTCTTTGGCTGCTCCATTTCCTACACTGTACTTTACATCCCCATGGCTATTCTGTAACTACCTATTTGTGCTTCTTAATCCCCTCACCTCTGCACCCATTCCCCTACAACCCACTCCCATCTAGCAGCCATCGAAACCCTGTGTCCACGATTCTGTCTCCATTCTTCTTGTTTGCTTAGTTTGTTTTTTAGATTGAATTGCCGACAAGTATGTATGTGTTTATTGCCATTTTATTATTCATAGCTTTGATATTCTTTCCTGAAATAAAGTCCCTTTAATGTTTCATATAATGGTTTGGGGATGATGAACCCCTTTTGTTTATTTCTTGTTAGCTCTTTAACTGCCCGTCAATTCTAAGTGATAGTTTTGCTGGGTAGAGCAATCTTGGCCACAAGTCGCTGCTTTTTATCACTTTGAATATTTCTTGCCAGTCCCTTCTAGCTTGCAAAGTTTCTTTTGAGAAATCAGCTTGACAGTCTTATGGGAACTCTACTGTAGGTAACTAACTGCTTTTCTTTTGCTGCTTTTAAGATTCTCTCTTTATCTTTAACCTTTGGCATTTTAATTATGATGTGTCTTGGAGCGGGCCTCTTTGGGTTCATCTTGTTTGAGACTCTCTGTGCTTCCTGGATTTGCATGTCTGTTTCCTTCACCAAATTAGGGAAGTTTTCTTTCATTATTTTTTCCCATATATTTTCAGTTTCCTGTTCTTTCTCTTTTTCTGGCACTCCTATGATGTGAATGTCAGAATGCTTGAAGTTGTCCTAGAGGCTGCATATACTATCTTCATTTATTTTTTTATTCTTTTTTCTTCTTATTGTTCTGACTGGTTGTTTATTGCTTCCTTATGTTCCAAATCATTGATTTGATTCATGGCTTCATCCACTCTACTGTTGTTTCCCTGTAAATTGTTCTTTATTTCAATTAGTGAATCCTTTGTTTGACTGGATCTTTTTTATGCTGTTAAGATCCTCACTGAGTTCCCTGAGCATCCTTATAACCAGTGTTTTGAACTCTGAATCTGAGAGATTGCTTATCTCCATTTTGTTTAGCTCTTTTTCTGGAGTTTTGATCTGTTCTTTCATTGGGGCCATGTTTCTTTGTCTTCTTGTTTTGGAAGCCTCCCTGTGTTGTTTCTGTGTATTAGGTAGAGCTGCTATGACCCCCTGTGTTGGTATCATGTCCTAATATAGTAGGTGTCCTATAGGGCCCAGTGGCACAACCTGCCCTATCACCCAAGCTGGGTACTTGAGGTGTGCTCTTTGTGTTGACTGGGTATACCCTCCTTTTATAGTTGACCCTTGGTTGCTGTTGGAAGGTCACTGGGAGGGATTTACACAGACCAGTCAGCTGCAAGGACTGGCTGTGACTACTGAACACCAACCTCTGCCCTTTGTGGAGGATCAGCTTGCAGCAGCAGGGTATTGGTGCTCTGACATGGTCTGTAGCTGTCTACTGGGTACACAGGCCCTGGGGTTTCCTGGGTGGTGTAGACCAAGGTCAGCCCCTGCGTTTTGCCCGGGACCACCCTGCCTGAGCTATAGAGCAATGCGAGATGACTACTACTTGTGCTGGGCTTGGAGATTCCCAGGCGAAGCCAAGCTGTGAATCTAGGCTGGCTGCTGCTAGTGCTGGGCCTGGGGCCACTTAGCAAGAGGTACGGGTGTTGGGGGAATCACTGAAGGCCAGCTGTTGCTTGTTTGAAAGGATTTAGGAAGTTGTGAAGCTTGAGCCAAGACCGGCCATTGATACAGAAAAGCTACTGTTAACAGCTGTGAGTTGAGTAGGATGGCGCCTCAGGGGATTTCCAGGGTGGGTGGGTGGGGCAAACTGTGTTAGCCAGGTTGATGGAGTTTCAGATATGGCAACCATCTGCTGGCTCTGTGGCTCTGCCCACTTTTCTCTCTGGGAGAAAGCTGTGCTCCAGCCCTCGCCTTGATGCCAGCCACTTCAGTTCCTCCCAGTATGCCACTGTTGCCTTTCAAGCTGCTATCCTAGTGCTGGAGCTCAGAGGGAGTGAGTCTGAGTAAATTCGTGTCTGGGTTCCTTAAGAGAACCTGCTTGGGATTCTAGGAGTTTCTTCCACTGACTCAATCCCTGTTCGTTTTTGGAGCCAGACGTTGTGGGGACTTATCTTCCAGTCACTGGAATCCTGGGCTTGAGGGCCTGGTGTGGGGCTGGGACTCCGCACTCCCAAGATATCCCTCCTGAAATTTTTATCCACCACATGTGGAGGTTTGACCTGCCCATTCGACATCTCCACCCCTCCTGCCAGTCTGGATGGATGTGGTCTCTTTAACTCCGTAGCTGTCAGACTGCCATTCAACCTAATTTCTGCCGGTTCTGAGTGATGGTTGTTCTATAATTTAGTTGTAATTTTGATGTGGTTGTGCGAGGCAAGCCATCTTTACCTATGCCAACATATTGGCTGGAAGTCCCCTGTTAAACTGAACTGTACGTTTTAAAGATGTGAATTTTATATGTGAATTATATCTCAATAAAAAAATTAAATAGGAAATAAAAACGACAGTGCCTGGCATCTAGCAGACACGGTCGGTGCCCCATCCACAGCCCCTTGTCTTTACTCTTTCAGTTCACTGAACTGGTTTCTTGCTGCCAGCACTCGCCTCTCTTTCTCTGGAAGCTGGAGCCTGCTCTGCTCATACATGTTGGCAGGCCAGAAATGCCAGGTAATTTATGTTCGCTTGTGGCAGTCCTCACCAGGAGCTGACAGGAATTTGTGCAGGAATACCTACAGGCATGGCAACTGTTCCCAGAGTTTCACTCCAGGACTAAGCACCACTTGCCTGCAGTAATAATTCTCCTGGAAACACTATTGCTTCCTTTCCTTCCTGAGCTCACTTCCCAGCTTCCCTCCTGGTGTTTCCTGGGGTTGCCTCCCAAATAAACTATTTGTGCTCGAGTCCTTGCCTTAGTATCTGCTCCTGAGGGAACTCACATAGACAGAGGCACTTCAAAATGAAGTATTAGAGGTTCTGCTTTGGTGAAAAATACTGACATCAGATTTCTACAGTATTAGTGACAATAATGACAAAATGCATATAAAATCAATAATATGAGCAATTACTATTAACAGTTCTTTATTTTCAAGTCAAATGTTTCATCTCAATAGTTTAGCAGTTCTTATGACTGTTATATTCCTTAAAAACTACATCAGGGCCCTAGCCAGTGTGGTTTAGTTGGTTGTAATGTTGTCCCATAAGTTGAAAGGTCACGGGTTCAATTCCTGATCAGGGAATATACCAGAGGCAACTGATCAAAGTTTCTATCTCACATAGATGTTTCTCTCCTCTCTTGCCCTCCCTTCTCCTCTGTCTAAAATCAATAAGCATGTCCTCAGGTGAAGATAAAAAACAAAACAAAACAAGACAACTATGTCAGAGAGAAGGCTTGTATTACCAGACGCAGTCTATATATGGGTGATCTAAAGTGCAATATCCTTTGTTAAGACTTAATAGTAAACCAGGGCAAAGATGGGCCTGAGAATCAAGTTTACACATGTTTTCTCTCTAGGACCGCAGCAAAATATGTCAGTGGATCACTATTCTGCTAAGAACCTTTTCCCCAAGAAGGCCTTCAACTTGACATAGAACCCGAACAGAATTCTTATTATCTTCTCGAGTCTCTGGGAAGCAGAGCCTTGCAGCTTCCTGAGTTCATCAATCCAGGCTGTTTTCTAGCCGGCTTAGCATTTAACGTAAGTCCTTTCTGCTCTAGTCCAAATCCATTAATTTCATGCTCATTGACAGCCAGCTATACGCCAAGCTCTGTGGTAAATACAGGGATGCAATGGTGAGCAAGCCACAGAGCTTTGTCTTCAGGAATTTGTGGTCTTTGAGTCTGGGCACTTGTTGTGACAAAAAAGAATAAACTTCTTTAGTCCATGCTCGTTTGTAAACCATCTGCAAATCACCGACTGACTGATTCTTACTTATAAAGCAATTCTGCTAGGACCTGCAGGACCCTGCAAGGACCCCACAAGGTCCCCAACAGAGAACTGTGTCATGGTTTGATATTACAGGCGTATCATTCAGGGCCTATTGCACTGCACAGAGTGCATCTTTTTGGTCTCCTGGGCTATTATTAGCCAATGTCTGAGGGGTGGAAGGGCCCGGTGGTGGCAAAGATACCTGAATCAGCAGGGAGGCTGCAACTCACCTGGTGCTTTTGGAGCTCTTGGACGTATCTTGTCATCTCCTCCTCTGTCTGGGTCTGGGCCGCCTTTTGATTCTTCCCTACAAGAAGAGCCAAGGCTCAGAGCAGAGGTGGCTGAGGGGAGCCGGTTAGGGATTCCACTGATATCTACATTCTAGGTTCTTAATTTCACCTCCCATTTAACTCGTGGAAGAAGAGGCGAATTGCTCACATTCCTCTGCCACCTCCCAAGTAACACACTGAAAACCAAACAACCTACCCCCACTATTTTCTGGCCTTTGTTTCTAGTCTCTCCAGCTGCTCTGCACATTCGTTCCAGGAGCTGGCCTTGCAGAAAGAGCTACGGAGAAAATCTGGATCCTGACTCAGGAATTCTTCTGGGTCAGTGATTCCCTACATTTCACACGCCCTGGAGAATGTTTCAAAATACTATTGCTTAGACTGCATCTTCAGAGACCTTTGTTGTGAGGTGGGGCCTGGTCACAGGATTCTGTAAAGTTCTCAAGGTGGTTCGGATGTGCAGACAGGGTTGATAAAACCACACCTACAATATTTACCAGACTTGCACACATATGTACAAAAATCACAGAATATATCTTAAAAACACAGGTTCCCAAGCTGCTATTTTGCAGATTCCAATTCAGCAGGTTTGGGATGGAGTCCAAGAATCCGGACTTTAACCGAGAATAGCACTTGTTGAGAAACACCACTCCACTATGGCCTCTTGACTCAAGCATCACTGCCCCTCATGGAGATTTCCCTCAGTTCTGGCTCTGGCTGGCTTCACATCTCGGTGCCCCTTCTTTTCTACGCCAGTGAGATTTAGGATCTAACTTTTAAGTACTGACCTGAACATGCCTTGGAATGCCACCTCTACAATGTCCTCTCAGATTGCTAAGACCCCTGCGGCACCACCGTGGACAGTCTTCTTTATACCCACAAAGGGGTCTGGACCTGGGCCACCCAGAGAGGATGAACAATCCAGTGTTGCTGCGGAAATGCGCACTGTCCCATCAGGGCAATCATTTGGATTTTGTCCGATGCCTGTGATGGGTCTCATTACCCAGATGCTCAGAAACCAGCTGTTCGCCAACTGCCTGCATCTTACAAATGCATGGCTACCTTTACTAAGCCACACCAGGAGCCGCTAGGTGCGGACAGCTATAGCGGGGAGTTTTGGGAAGGCGAGTACGGGATGCTCCCTGGTTGAGGCAGGCTGGGTCCTGTTTTAAGGTGTTCTCTCTTTGCTTCGGTAGCCCCTGTGTGCTCGGCCTGGTTACTCTGATTTGGCCTCCAGCAACGTGTAAGCATCTCTAGTCTCCAAATAGCCTCTTCCTGCTCTTTCATTTGTCTCTGGAGTTAGAGCGGCCTCCTGCCCTTTCACACTGAGAAGAGACGTGGCCCCGGGGAGTGGGAGACCAGGGATCCCCTGGGTGGTACTGAGTTCTACTTATACTATTGGTGTCGTCTGGGCTTTTCATCTAGCAGAACCTCTTCTTGGGTCCTCCATCTCCAGGTACCAGGTTACCTGACCTTGAACATGGTCCCAGGACCCGCCTGCTTTTTCTTGTCTCAGTTGGCTTTTTAAGATATAATTTTATGTTCACTCCACCACGTGTATAATTTGGGCTGGATTCCTTCCAACTGACCTTTCTTCCCAGAGCGAATGTGACCTGTCTCCAGGTCACATTCACCCTTCTTTGTCCTGTCTCCAGTCTGAAGGGTGCTTGTTTTTTCCCTAGGGCCCAGTTTTAATCTTTGACATCGGTGTGGCCCAGAGCTCTAACAGGACCCTGGTGGTTCCAACAGACACTTTGGCTTCTTGCACTGGCCTCCCAAACTCTGAAATCCCTATATCCCCAGCCTGCCCTGCCCATGTGTCAAATACTTCGACTTTCTCTTTTTTAAAGGAGCACCTAATTCTGTCAGTCCAACGATCTACAAACATTTTTCCTTTTTCCTGCTGTGAATGGGTGACGATGGGGAATCTTTTCATCTTCCAAATACCTGAGTCTTTTACAGAGAGGATTTTCTAAGCTGTCATAAGGATTAAGTGGGTTAATATGTAAAGTGCTTAGAAGAACGCCTGGCACGTTGTTCTCACTAAATAAGTGTGTCCTCTCATTATTATTATTACTATTCCAATCTCATATCAACATCTGATCTTGCCCCGGGTCTTGAACCTCTGGCTGCCCAGGTTCCTTGCCCCCAGCTACCACCTTACCCTTCTCCATCATCCCCACCCAGACTTCTCTCACGGTGATTTCCAGAAGGACACTCTCCCCATTGCTCCTTCTTTCTGCCTGGGGCATGGCTCACCATCACAGGTCATGGCCGTGCAGACCCAGTTTCCGCAGGCACAGACGCAGCGGTTGCAGTCCACCTCGGTCTCTGCTCCGTCGGCATACATTTCATCCTCCAGGGCACACTCTATTGGGACCAGATATAAGGAAGATAGTTTAGGGTGAAGGTGGAACAGAGCATCTTGGGTATACTCTGAGTACCTTACCCTTTCCCCAGACAAGACCTCCTGTCCCTCAGAGGCACCATATCTGAGCAAATGCTACCAACAACCACAGGTTTGGGGACCTGA
>PVJD01017811.1:0-16377 GCA_004026545.1 Mormoops blainvillei | reverse complement strand
GGGTCCTGGCCGTGAGTCATTGCCCGCACCTGTCCCGTCTCCCAGCTTCACGGATCTGGGAGGATGAGTGCCTGTGGAATCTCACCAACTCTCTTGAATAATTTCCCTTTACAAGAGGCCACTTCTCAGTAATTCATTACGTACCTTTGTTAGTATAAATAAGTTCTAGGAAGTGGGGAGGAATGAGGAGTTGCTGCCTGCTCTTCTTCTCACCTGCTGCTACTTCTGCTTCCATCATTCCCCTGTCACAAGTACTGGCTTCCAGCCTCCGTTTTGCCTTTTTGCTGCGGAGGAAAGCAAAGCCAGGGTCTTAAGGAGACTCACTCCTGTTGGTGGCACCCACTCTGACAGGTGGCATACAGCTGTTCCTGGTGACATCTGGATGAGCATGATCAGCTCCAATAGATGATTTCTTTTAATCTTTAATTATATGTCACATGTTGCCTCTTTCTTATATGGCCCATATACATATGTGTT
This sequence comes from Mormoops blainvillei, assembly GCA_004026545.1. NCBI lineage: Eukaryota > Metazoa > Chordata > Mammalia > Chiroptera > Mormoopidae > Mormoops > Mormoops blainvillei. Next base: position 15,900 of record PVJD01017811.1, on the reverse strand, counting down.
TAATAACAACAAAATAAAGTACTACCACAAATCACTCCCTTGAAAGTCAACTTTGTTCATCTGTAGTCTCTGTTTGTTCGTAGGAGGGTGAAGAAGTGTCTGAAGCAGCGGGCTGACCCTGGGATGCATGAACATCAAATCACAAAACAAGGGCCATAACAAGTGGAGGTCAATCTGAGCTGGCGTCCCCCTGCCGCCCCGCCCCAGGATCTTTTTAGCCAGGAGCATGTGTGGCGTTAGGATGGGTACTTGGAAGTGGCACTGATTTAGGGCGTAGGTGTGTGTCAGAGGTGCAGCTCCAGAAGTGCTGTATTAGGGGAGAATGGGTGGGAGTCAGGGCTGGGGCCGGACAGGCAGGGAAGTCCCCCACTGCTTTGCCCTGAGCAGAGGTAAAGGTGATGAGAAAAGGATGCCAGATGTCAGCTTAATTTGTCCCCTGGTTAGGGACTAGGCTAACTTTTTTATGCCACCACCAGGAGACCAGAAAAGAGATTTTCCTTGGGACCTCATTCCTAAGATGCAATTTCTCTCCCCATTACTCATATTCAGCAGTACCTCATCTTACAATGATCTCAGCAGGATCACAAAGACCACTGAAGATCACAATGTTTCTAGCTCACCCCTCCCCCATCCATTCTCCAGCAGCTGTGGAGACATCTTGAAGTGATAAATTTGATCATGCCATCCCCTTGACTGAAGCCCTTGAATGGCTCCCATTGTCTTCACAATCAAGTTCAAAGACTGAACATGGCCTGAGTGTGCCCTGGCCTCTGCCCGTCTTTGACCCTCATCCTGTATCCCTTCCTCCTCGGTCAGGCCCCACAGGTCTTCTGTCAGCCTCTGGGAGCCTTCTGCTTTTACCTGTGCCAGGACCTTTGCCCTTGTCAGTCTCTCAGTCTCTCTGACTCCTTGCCCTGCCCCCAGCCTCTCATTTAACTCCTTTTTACCTGTCAGGTTTTAGCTTAAGCCTCAGGTCCCCAGGGAAGCCTTCTTTGCTGTTCCTGACCAGATCGGACATGCTCTGCTTTCCTGCAGCACCCCGAACTTTTCCTTCAGTCAATGCTTAGTGTCCGTTTTCTCTACCAGGCTACGCGTCCCCGAGACCAAGAGCTACGTCCTATGTGCTGTTCCTTCCCCAGCGATAAGTCAGACTGCCACAAATGGGTCCGTGAGGAATGAATAGGTGAGGGAGCACGTGCACATGGAGAACCGCTTCTCAGACTTGACCACAGACTCACCTCTCCCAGGCTCTGCCACCTCTACCCTCTGGTCCTTCTTCTACCATCAAAGGCCTCCGCCCTCCACTAAGACTCCCTCAGCTACAGCCATCTCTCTTTGTCTTTTCTGGTTCCTGGAAGTGCAAAGTCCTGGCTCTAACCTCAAACCCACCTCCTCTTTGGCTCCAGGGGGGAATGGCTCTATTTAAGGCCCAAGAACTCCAGGCTCACTGGCTTTTTCCTGTGGGAAGGGTGTCTGACTACAACCTCCTTCACCTGTGCCTACTCCTGCCCCAGGAGCTGCTCAGAAGAAGGTCTGGCGCTCCCTCTGCCCATCAGACTCTGCTGGGGTCGCAGCCTCGTCTCAGACAGCATGGCATGAGCAGTGCACAGCATTCACAGCTCAACTGCTGCTCCAGCCTTCTATCTTCAGCGGCCCGAAGTGAGACCCAAGTCCAGCTTGATTTTAGCGAGGTTTGGAGATGTTTGCCACAGGACGGTGATGTAATGACTGAAATCCTCGCTGCCAAGGCCAGAGGTCCAGTGGTGGGTGCTAACAGCTTTTGTCTGGGACACCAGAGAACAATTCTGTGACATCATTTGCATCAATTTGCATATCCTATGATGCCATCTGTCCCAGGCTTTGCAGTCTCTGGCTGAGGAGTCCAGCTGCCCAGAAGGCTGATTTTCCTTGGTGAGCAGCCTGGCAGCCCTCACCCCCAGCCCTCATCGCCATGGCCTGCGCTGCTACATCCTCCAGCCCTCCCTCAGAGTGGTGGCTTTGCTTCTTGTTCAGCCAGTGGTAGCTCAACTGCTCATCACATCTTTCTCCCCATCCAAGCAGGGCTTGCATTGGGCCCTGCTTCTCGCTCACCCTCACCCCTCAAACCCCTACTGTTTCCTGTCCCACCCCAAGTGAAAAAGGTTTGTTAATTTGGCATTCGTTCTTTTACTCTTCAAATGCTATTGGGCATTTACTAAGTGCCAGGATTGGGGATGTAAAGGGGCCACCCTGGGATGCCAGCTCCCTCCCTCATCATGCCTGAGGATCCAACAGCATGGCTCTTCCCGCTGTCCTCACTCAACCATCCATTCCATTGGACCTGAGGTTGAAGCCCTAGGCCCTTCAATAGTTCCACCTACAGCACCACCACCAACTCCAAGCTACCAGGGGTCCCCAGTTCATCCATTTGCAGTGGTGCCTGGACCTCTCCCAGCAGCATGAGGGGCCTTCTTCTTTGGGGGACGATGCAGGTGGAACTGTGGGCCACATCCAACTAGAACTACTGGGTCTGACCCCTGTACTTCCATGGGACTGAAAGGCGTTTCTCACTCCCATGGGCATGCTGGGGCCTCAATAATGCTTTTCCCCCATTGGCTTCTGACCCCAAAATGTGGAAGGCAGACAGGAAAGCAAGGAGGAAAAAGTGAGAGCTGGGTTACATGTCTGAAACCCAGGTCAGTGGCAAGAAGGCTAAGTTCCAAACTAGGCCCTGTCCTGGGGACTCTTGAGGCAGGGACCCTGCTCTTGGCCCAACCTCCCTGAGCAGGGCATTGGTCCTTTGACCAATTTCCAAGAGGCCAAAGGTTTGGTCAGATACATATGGCTTCTTCTTCCAACGCTATAAAGGCACAGACCCCGTCAAGGGTTTTCGTCCTAGTGACCTGTCCCCTGTTCCCTGTTTCTGTCAGAGGCCTCTGATTCTCGCAGCCCCCCAGGCTGGGGGTCTCACTGTCCTAGGACACCACCCTCCCCTGCCGAGCAGCACGAGTTTGATAGGTCAGCATGTCTTGTCCTGTCCTTCTGTCTATCCTGTCACACTGGTTGGGGCTGGAACAGCCTTTTACTGGCTCCATGACCCCAGCCTCTTCACCAGCCCCGTCCTTTGATTTAACTGAGTCTGCAGCCATATTAAATTTCCTGAAACAAAATTCCAGCACCTCTCCATTCAAACCTTTCAGTGCCTCCCTGAAGACTATAGGACAAAGTTACTTTTGCTCTCATGCCGCAGGAGCTTCAACACCTAACACCACGCCAGCTGTACAGGGAGTGATGACGGCGATACTGATGCTTCAGTGTAATTACTATGTGCCCGACACTGTTTTAGGTGTTTTATACGTATTATCTTATTTAATCCATTCTTCGAGGTAGTGACTATTGTTACATTTTGAGGAGAAACTGAGTAAACTAAGCCACAGAATCATTAAGGAACTTGCCCAAAGTCCCACAGCTAGGAAATGGTGGAGCTGGCATTTGAACTCTGCAATCTGACCCCAGCGCCCACACACTTCAGCCACCGTACAGAATATACCCCTAGATGTATAATTAATATATGTCTTATGAGCCATACCTGCATTCATAAGACAGTGAATGAAGAAAATGAGTAAATGAACAAAGTTGCTCTATACCATCAGTAACCAGACAAATGCACGGATGTCCTCTAAAATAGTTTTATTTTGCTTTCTTCTGAATAGAGACAGTAAAACATAGTGGTTAAGGACATGGGCCATGGAGTCAGATGAGCCTGGGTTTGAACCCTAACACCACCCTTTATTAGCCACGTAGTTTGGGCAAACTATTCAAGCTCTGCAACCCTGCACTCCACATCTGAAAGTGGGAAAAGTGATAGCACTGCTGCGGATGAGGTAGAATCACGCACACCCAGCGCCTCACACAGTGGGGTGTCAATACCTGGCTGCCACCATCCCCCAGGGAGGCTGTTTATTGTCCCTGCTTTTCTTGTGGACGGTCTGAGCAGGAAGGTGGAACTGTGAAAAAAGTGACTTGTCCTTTATTGGCTACAGACAACAGGTGATGATGGGTGATGAGGACTGATGAGGAGGAAACCTGTAAGCTGCTGTACAGAGAGGGGCTGTAGGAGCAGGGTGGCCACAACGAGGTCCAGGACAGGGCTCAGGCTTGTAAGAAGGGTTGATAGACAGTGGCGAGAAAGCAGCACCACCCAGTGCACTCATCACGCGAAGAGGATTCTACAAAGACAGCTTCACTTTCCCTCCCCCATTCAGCATGAAAAATGGTGGGAAATGATGGAGTCTTTTTTTTTTCAAACCATAAAGCACTGCAATCACATTTGTAATATTTTTCTTCTGTGGGTGGTGTTTTTATATTTTATTTTATTTTTAGATTTTCTGCTGTTTAGTGAACACAGACTATCTCCTAAAAAATGCAATTTTGTGGACGGGTAGATTTAAATGTTATGCTCTGGTCAAATCCATAATGGCTATTTTTCTCTATTGACGATTTCTTGTGTCAGTGGGTCACTGCCAAGGAAATCCACTTGGAAGCCAGAATCGTCTCTAACAGCAAGTCCGAGACAAGCATTTCAGCTCAAGTCCTCTCCCTCCCAGGTGATAAGAACAAGTATGGGGGTCTTCCTCAACTTTTATCTTGAGGGCCCAGCAGAATGTCTGGCAGTGTCACGAACTCAGTGACAGCACAGGGGATTCTGGTTCTGGAACTCTACCACTCTCTGTAGGAACTTGGGGGTTATCTCATGCCTTTGTGGCTAGATTTTTAATGCGTAAAATAGGAATAATCTTAGTAACCTATTTTATAGGGATATTGTGATGATTTTTCCTTCTCTCCCTCCTTCCCTTCTTACCCTGCCTCTCTTTCTCACCAAATTGGGCTCAAATAGCCATTTTGGTAGTCAAAATCTCATATATTCACATAGCACTCTGCAATCCACAGGCCCTCTGAAACACATTATTTCTTTTTTTATTCCCCCCTGAAATAAGGAAATATCAGCACCCTCCCCATCCAGTTGAGGAAATCGAACTCAAAGATTTGGCCAGAACCATAAAGCTAGTGGTTGGTACAGCTAAGACTCCAACCAGGGTTTTGGACACCAAGGGTAGATTCCTTTGGTTTAAGAAAAACTAGGCAGTGATTCCTAAATAAATGCGTTTACTCAAGCTGACTTCAATACAGCTCGCAGGCGGGAAGAAACCCTGTTGCTTCAGACAGGGAGGAATCCATTGAACTGGGTGTTTGACATCAAGGGAAGCAAACAACCAGTTTGGAGGCTGAATTTTCCCTTTTCCCTCAGGTCGCTTTTTGTGGTGAGGATGCGAGCAGCCGGCGGAGACAGGGGCTCAACCTGTTCCTCAGGAAATAGCTGCAAGTAACCTTTGCGGACCGGAGGCCTTCAGTGCTGGGTTCCTTGAGACAAATCAGTGAAGGAAGGGGACACTTGCTGAGAGATTTCACGGTGCTTAGAATGTACCCATGTATGAGCGCCTCTCATCATCTCAACCACTTTCTCAAAGGATAGGATAGACACTGCTATTATTTTCCCTGTGTTTGACATGAATAAACTGAGGCTTGGATTGTTCAAGGTCAGGCAGCTCGTAAACAACAGCATAGAGATTCAGAGGCAGCCCAGTTTTCAAAGTCCAGTTTTCTTCCCATTAAGCCAAATGAGGTGGCACAGGGCACAACAGAAAGAGATGGGTGGCTTGAGGAGGGAAGTTAGGGGTAAGAGGAGGAAGGTCCTGGTCAAAGTATCGATTTGGGAAGCCATGCCATATGGAAAACTATTTCCATGGTGAGGCAGAAAGCCCACTCCCCTCTTCCTCTCCCTCCCTCCCTCACTTCCTTCCTCACTGTGATTTGGCCAGGACCATAAAGCTAGTGGTTGGCACAGCTAAGACTCCAAGCAGGGTTTTGGTTGGGGTGCCCATGTTGGGGTGCAACATGGGCACCCTAACTCCCAGCCCTATGCCATCTCTGGCAGCCTCACTGTGGCAGCCAGTTTCCAGTGGTGGTAGCCAGCATTCATGCCCTTGTGTGGCCCTTCTCATCCATCTTAGCTAACCCTGTAATTTGCTTTTAATTGGTAACTTGTGGTGAAGGTGGTGCTGTGTGACTTTTGACGCTGAGTCATAAGCAGTGTTGCCGACTGCTGGCCTTCTTGGAGTGCTCGCTCTGGGGGAAGCCACAACATGGAAGTGGTCTGACCACCTTGAGGTTGCCATGTGTGAGAAGCCCAAGCTATCTGCGTGGACTGAGGGAGCATCCCAGCCAGCTCCCACTTGTTCCAGCTGTCCAGGCTGAGACACCAGACCCATGAGTGAAGGAGCCACCTTGGACGGCAGACCCTGTTCGACCTTTAGATGACTGTAACCATGTGAGAGGCCCCGATAAGGGGCATCCAGCTGAGCCCAGTCACATATGTGAAAAGTGTGTGTCATTATGAAAACATTTTAATGTTATTTTCTTCACTACCGCTTTTTTTAAAATATTTTATTTTAAACACTTTATTGACATTATTTGCTTGTTCAATGCTTTCGTGATGGATTAATTAAAATATTTTCAATTAAAAAAAAAAGAACCATAAAAGGCGATAATAATTTGTTGTTTTAAGCCACTCAGTTGTTTTGGGGGGAGGAGATGTGATAAACACTTGCCATAAATCTGCATGAATCTGGACATCTCTCCTGACCTGGACAAGCTTAAGGATATCTTGGGCCCTGTGTCTTCATGGCCATCCTGTGTTCCTCAGCTCAGAATGACCCCGCTGTGCTACAGGAACTGACCTTTAGCCAAAGGCCCTCCGTTTGTTTCCTGGTTCCTCCACACCAGCTGTGTAACTTTATGTAAATCAGTGCCCTTTTTCAACCTTAATTTTCCCACCTTCAAAATTAGGGAGTGAGGCCAATGAGCATTAAGGACTCCTCAGCTTCTCAGACTCATGAAGCAGCGCTCTGTGCCTGGAAAGTGAACACACCCTCAGCCTGCAGTGACCTTTCTTGCTCTGCAGTAGAAAGGAGTCCATCCTGTCTGTTTCTGGGCTTTAGAAGAGGCAATGTGGATGCCAGGTGTCTCTAGTCACCAAGCAAGTCATAAAAGGCCAGGTATGCAACATGGGCACCCCAACTCCCAGCCCTATGCCATCTCTTCAGCCTTCCCTGAGGGTTGTCAGTGCTGACTCAAAACCTAGGCTGTCCTGGAACCCTAACTCTGCCTGGGCAGAGGAAGTTTCTGCCTGTCTAGGAAGAGGAGAGCTCCTGAGAAGAGCAGACTTCTGAGGCAGCTGTGAAACATCTGGTGACAATATTTGTATCTAAAAATACAGCAGCCGAGAACCATCTAATTACAGCCCCCGGAATCATTCATAATTTGACATTTTCCCATGATATCTGCTCTCTCCCTGTGTTCCTTATCAGCAGCCGTAAAGGAGACTGCTTGCAGGTGGAAACCCAGGCAGGAGGGTGCAGAATTTGGTGTCCATTCTATCCTCAGGGGCCCCGCTTGGTACCTGGTATGTAGCTGCTACCTATAAATAATGTACAAGGGAGCAAGAGCGCCTGAAGACAGCTGAATACCTCCGCACATGCTCACACAGGTGCCTTTGGCCACTGTCCGTTAGGGATCCAGATGTGCTGGGACCCGCCAAGGGTCAAAGGTGCACATGTAACCTCATGGTGGATATTTATTCAGGAGAGAGGCTCAGAGCCCAGGCATTTGGTGCTGCGAGGGCCTCTCCAGTGGGCCCGTGGGAGGGTGCTGAGGCTCTGGTCAGGACCTCTGCTGGACTAGGACATGGGCTAAGCAGACATCGAGACCCCACACCTTCCTGCTCTGGACCCCACTCTTTCCCAGGGCCTCTCAGATCATTTGAGTCACTTTTACCAAATGGAAGGTCATGACTCAAGGTTGCAGGGAGGGCTGAATGACCTAAGGGTCCCTCCAGTACAGTTCTTACTGCTCCCCTATTGCTCCCTGAACCCTCATATGAAATAAGGGTTATGGAAAAAGTTAGAAAAGGAGTCCTCCGTGGGGCATGTCCTTAGAAAATTCTAGAAGAAAATATTTTTTTAAACCAGGGAGACATTTTGAAAGTACAAGACCTAATAAACATTTGATGTCCAAATAAACATTTGCCAAGTTTATTTCACTTGGCAAAGTGTTGTCACAAAGTGCTGTGTGGTTCTCATATTAATTAGATGAAGTAGTGATTACTGTCCATTTTATAGATATGTAAACACTTAGAGATGCTAAGTCATTTTCCCAAGGCTACGCAAAGGCTAATGATTAGCCTTGAACTCAAGGCACATCCCCAATCCCAGGAATCTTCCTGCTGAGTCGGCAGGCCTAACCACTAACTTCATACTCCACTTTGAAGCTCGGATAGCCAGCCTGTGGGTGTTCCAGATTACAGAAAATAGAGCAGTCACCACTCCCTCCACACACATAGCACTGAATTCAACCCAAATCTAGCCCCACTTCACCCTACGTGGCTTCTTATTCTGAATCTAGATCCATTAACCTTTAATCAGCAAGAAATGTCAGAATTTTCAAGGTTGGGGCCCATCCGTTCATTGGTCAGTGCCTCCTGAGCAGCTGAGCCAAGTCAGCTGGGGCTCCACGGAGTCGAGGGAGCGCAGGGCCTGGCCTGGGGGGTCAAGACTGTGGACAAAATGTGACTAAACATTTTTCTTCAGCCCTGCACTCAGGAGAGCAGTGACTCAGAAACCGGCCATTCACACCTTCTCACTCTTCACTGCCTGGTGAGTCTGAACAGCCTGGCATCCTTTGTGTAAGTTCAGCTCAACGACGACTCAGGACACTGCACGAGGAGTGAGGTTTACCTGCAACCTCAGAAATGGAAATTGGAGACGAGGAAGGACACTGAGGTCAGAGGCAACCTGTTCGCAGGGGCCTCGCACAAATTCTCAGTGATAGACTTGCCCCTTATTCCTTCAGCCCAGGCAGTTGCCTCCATCTCTACTGTTTCCCAGAGAAGACATTGTTTATAGAAATGAGAGGCCTGTGCTAATCCCTTTATGATTTGCTTTGAACGTTTGAAATGTATCAAATGTTCAGACGCCTGTGAAGAGGGGAGAACCAAGAATGTCAAGTCATCTGGTGGCCAGCGTGCCTGCGAAGGTGTGGGAAGGGAGCTGGAGTGCTCTGAAGCTGCGGGTGCTCGGGGAGGTACGGCAGCGCAGCTTGAGCACTTACTTGCTGTGTAACCTTTGGCAAAATTTTAACCTCTCTGAGCCTCAGTTTTCTCATCTGTAAACTGGGAGCTGATGATGGCTACTCGCAAGAGGAGTTAATGTAGGAGCGTCTCACGCTGTGACTGGCCCATGCAAATTATTCCACACTTCATTATTGTCCTTATTCTTCCCTCTCCGCATCCTTCTCCCTGTCTACAACAGGGCTAAGCAGGTTCTTTGGCCACCAACATTTGCAGAACTACTGTCATGTGTCACACTCACAGGGTAACGATGACCAAGACACACAGGTTTTCGGGCCTTGCCGAGCTCACTGCCTTTATGAGTTTCCTGGAAGAAGGGGGCTGAGATGCTTGCCATCTGACCTGAAGGTTCTCCTGCATAGGTTGTAATCCCGTGATTCACTGGGGACAGGAGGGAGGTTAGAGAAACAGCATGGCATACCAAGGATAGTGTGGAACTGTGATGGTGCCGCCTTTCCACTCTAGAGTCATGGCTCCTGGACCACATCATCCCACCTGGCTCCCCAGGCCCAAGGTCCTGCACAAACACATACCCACCCCTTCTAATAACATCCAAATTAGTCACTCTCAACTTTGCTGCACGTGAGTGGTTCTCACCCATGGCTTATACCCGGGCCACAACCAAATCATCTAAGTCAGAATGTCTGGGTTTGGACCAAGGCGCCAGATTGAGATCTACTGCTCTGAACAGACATAGCTCTGAGGAGAAAAGGATACTAGGCCTCTGCTCTTTGCTATTTCCTTTTTTTTTTTTTAATCTTTATTGTATTTTTTTCCATTATCATTTAGAACCCTTATGCCCTGCTCCCTGCAGCAGTCACCACCCTGTTGTCCATGCCCAGGAGTCCTTTTTTCTTTTTGCTCAGTCCTTCCACCCTTTAACCTCCTGCCTCCCACCAGCCGTCATCCTTTTTCTCCATCTATCAGTCTGTCTGCATTTTCCCTGTTAGTTTAGCTTGTTCATTAGACTCCACATATGAGTGAAATCATATGGTATTTGTCTTTCTCTGACTGGCTAATTTCACAAGTATAATGTTCTCCAGGTCCACCCACACTGTTGCAAGGGGTAAAATCTTCTTCTTTTTTATGGCAGAGTGATATTCCATTATGTAAATGTCCCATAGTTGTTTTATGTACTCATTGATGGACGCTTGGACTTCCATATCTTGGTGATTATAAATAACGCTGCAGTGAACATAGGGGTGCTTATGTTCTTTCAAATTAGTGTTTTGGGTTCCTTCAGATATATTCCCAGCAGTGGATCAAAAGGCAAATCTATTTTTAATTCTCTGAGGAATCTCCATACTGCTTTCCACAGTGGCTGCGCCAGTCTGCATTCCCACCAACAGTGCATGAGGGTTCTCTTTCTCCACATCCTCTCCAGCACTTGCTGTTTGTTGATTTATTAATGACAGCCATTCTGACAGGTGTGAGATGGTATCTCACTGTGGTTTTAATTTTCATGTCTCTGATGAGTAGTGACGTTAAGCATCTTTTCATATAGCCATCTGTATGTCCTCCTTGGAGACGTGTTTATTCAGGTCCTTTGCCCATTTTTTAAAATTGGGTCGTTTGTTCTTTTGGTGTTGAGTTTTGTAAATACTTTATAAATTGTTGATATTAATCCCTTATCAGATATATCAGCAAATCTGTTCTCCCATTCTGTGGATTGGATTGTCTTTTATTTTGTTCATGATTTCCTTTGCTGTGCAAAAACTTTTTAGTTTGATGTAGTCTCATTTTCTTTTCTTCTTCTTCTTCTTTTTTTTTTTTTTGCCTGGGGAGATATATCTGACAAAAAATTGCCGTGAGCTATGTCCAAGATTTTTCTGCCTACATTTTCTTCTAGGATATTTATGGCTTCAAGCCTCACATTTAAGTCTTTGATCCATTTTGAATTTATTCTTGTGTGTGGTGTATGAAGGTGGTCTAATTTCATTTTTCTGCATGTATCTGTCCAATTTTACCAACACCATTTATTGGATAAACTATCTTTAGCCCATTGTATGTGCTTCCTTCCTCTGTCAAATATTTTCACTACTTTTTTGATATCACTGAACAGTCTCAGTTTCCCTTTCTGGGCAAAGAGGATACTAACGCCTCCCTCTCCAGTAACCGCAGAGAAGATGAAACAGAACTTTGGGAGAGTTCTTTGGGAAGATCTGCCCATGTGAGGGGTCCGGTCCTATGACTTGCTAGGGAGCAGGAGGTGCTGTGAATGTTTTCTTGGAGACTAAGCACTGAGAGAACCCAGTGTTTGTTCAGCCCAAGGGGGCACCGGGAGGATCACCTCTGTGGATGCCCCATGCTCACCTCTGTTCGGTCTCACCCCATAGTCATCCTGAAGTTGAACTGTAAGCCCTGGAGCATCCCTCCCTCCCCACTCCCTTGCCTCCTCCTTTTTTTCCTTCTCCATTGGGAGCTGAGTCCTGCTATCTCTAGATGCTACATTTCCAATACTTTCTGCCTAACAAACAGGCAGGTGTCAATATTTGAAAGGGACCTATAGTACTCACAGTGAGATGCACATCCGACTAGAGTCTAGCCAAGGTTCTTCAAAGAGCCCTGGAGGAGAACTGGGAAGCTAGGTTGACCTCGATGCTGGTAGATGCACAGAAGAATGAAGAGGGGCCTGAGCCCTCCAGACCAACCCACCAGACAAGTGCTCAGAACCCCATCCGTCGGCTCGGGCTTGTATTTAGGGGATCATAAGGGGCCATAGATACAGTATAAAACTGTCCCTGACCTCACCTTATTTATAACCTATACTATGTACAGGGGGCTTTAAAATGCTCACAAACAAACACACAGACAAGTGAAAAGTACTGAATCAGGATTGAGGAAGAGGTGAGGATAAAAAATACCAGGTGAGAAGCAGACCTGAGGCTGGGAGGAAGAGGGTAGGAAGAGCCTTAGAGATGCAGTAAGAGAGGAGATTGTGCCCTATTAGTGGGTAGAGAACAGACAAGGAATAATGGGAAAGAAGGGGAAGATGGGAAATGGAAGGGAAGGGGACAGGGGAAGACTGCGTGGAATAAAGGAAGTATCGTTTTATGAAACTTTTGTTTCAGTTTTGTGGTGTGTGTGTGTGCACTGGGCCATGATATAAAATTCACTTCCTACTGTGAATCATGGTCTAAAAAGTGTGCCTCATAGCAGTCAAAGTTCTGAGTTTGAGATCAGCACTGTTGCTGACTCTGGCTGATGTGTCTTGGCCAGAGGCACTTGACCTTTTGAAAACTCTCTTCACCGTCAGAGAAGTGTGAATGACACTCCCTGCCCCAGTTCTTTAGCTTCCTGGATGTGAAAGTTCTTTGTACACGGAACAGTTCAAATTAGAATAATCCATCATCATTAGGTGAAGTCAGTCAGAAACCTATCCAGAAGAGGTAAATTTAGGTCTGAGTTTTGATGACAGTGCTGATAACAACGGCCATGAGAGCTTACAATGACATGGTGCCCACTATGCCTGTGCCGTCCTGTGAAGGGGTGGGCTATGGGCTGTCGGGCAGGGCGGGGTCACTCTCCATGGCCAGGGCACACCAGACAAAAATGATAAGGTTGGCTAGGTGTCCCTTGGCATGGAAGCAGCTAATCTGGAGCATGAATGGTTACATTTGGGCATCCCCCAAGTCTCCAGCAGAGGTGTGCTGAAATGTGCTGTCATTTCTCTCCCTGTAGGAGAGGGGATGGCAGTAGTCTGGCTCTGAAACATGGTGCTGTCTCTCGGCAAGCGGGGAAGAAACTATTAGCAGTGAGTTACATCTGCCCAGAACCTGTATGGAGATGTGCCAGCCTCTCCTGTCCTCAGAGAAACCAGAGGCATGTCCCCAGGCACACAGGCGCACCTGGTCCTAGGAAGTACTCTTTTGCCTGGCCAGAGACCCATGCCTGCTTCAAATGGGCTTGTGAAGGAGAAATCCCAACCCTCACTGGAAAGTTGTGATCAGAGAGCAATTGGAGACTCACTGCAAAAAACTGGAGCTGTCAATTTTCTAACTTTTGGGATATTTTTATACTTTTCATTTCACAAATACCTGGTAACTGCTTGGGAATCACAAAGGTCCTGTGCTTCACATTACCGGTCAAACCCTGTTACCACAAGCACCTCCGCAATGAAACTTTTGTATGACAAAAGCAGTTGCCTCGTCCTACCCAATGGCCCGCTCATTTCAAACACACTGGACGGGCCATAGCGAAGCTTCTCTCCTCTGAGCCCTTGGCCCCTGATTGTTCACCCTGCTCCCTCTGAACCGCTCGTGTGCACCCTGCACTGCTCACCGCTGTAGGGTGCTTCCCATTTGGGCTTTCCCATCCAGACAGAGAAGTGCTGAAGGAGGGACCACTCCTGCCCTGAGGACAAACACACAAGCAGGTGAGGTCTGTTAAGTCTTTGTTGCTGCACTAAATGCAGGGGTGCATTAAGATTGGTTGAGGCCCTGGGCATAGAAGAAAATATTGGGCTCCTTAAAAAAGAGGGAGAGAGAGAGAGAGAGAGAGAGAAAATAAAAGTACAAACCTTCAGAAGTTGGGGCCCAGGGCGTGTGCCCAGGGCGCCTGCCGTTAAATCCGCCTCTGACCAAATGCTCCCTGTCCACCTGAGACCACTGTACCCATGCAAACTAGGGCTTGCACTGGCACCTTGAATTTATACGACTCAACAATTTGTGTTGAAGGAAACAAGTTTTTATTAACAGGATTCCAACCTTGTGGGGAGCTGACAGCACTCCTGCTCAGAGCCCTCCTCTCCCATGAGACCCGGGAACTTCCCTTGCTCTCCAAAAAGCTACAAGCCAAAACCATGCCCAGAAGTTCCCCATCTCCTTATCTGTCCATCAGCCAGTCACTCAATGGATTTTCGTCCTCTGGCATGTGCACTTGCGGGTTTCGGAGTCTCTACTGCAGCTGCTCTCTCCCTCAGGGTCTGGAGTGTGCTGTTCTCAGCCTCCATGCAGCAGTTCAGGGAGCCGTGTGCTGTGTTACGCTGTCCCAGAGGGTGAAGCCCAAGGAGGCAAGCATCTCTGCCTCCAGAAGTGGGATCCCATCCATGCGGGGTCTAAGTCACTGGTGGGCCCCACATCTCCTGGTCCCATGAGCACTCCCATCTTTGTGGGGAGCAGGGCCAGAAAGCCCAGAATGTCCAAATGCTGAAAGCCCAAAGGAAGAGAGCTTTCACCAAGCTCCAAAATCCCTTACCAAGAGCCCCTGTGCCAAGAGAGTGATTTTTCTCTGTGTCCTTCAGGAAAGCAGAAGTCTGCAGCTCAGCATTCCAGGTCACAGTTCAGCCCCAAGGACCTCTCACGTATCTGTGCTCGGCCAGGCAGGCCCCTGCAGCTCCAGCAGCTCTGCCGCCATCTTCTCAGGCAGACCTCTGGGCAGATTTCTGGGCTGGCAGACTCGTGGCTGGCTGACCTTCAGACCTCCTGCTCCAATTTTAAATGCTCAGCTCAGAACTTCCTGCGTGATCGAACACCCGGCTTTTCTTATGGTGCATTAGTGTCTGCCACTTTTATCAGCTCCTCGGTATCTTTGACCCTCTTTCAGTGGCCATCTTTAGTCAGGGCAAGAGTTCCAGTGACTCATGGGCATCCAGGGAGGGCACGCATGTCCTTCCCTCCCGTAGCTCATGTGGGTGCTGTGTGAGCTCCCCCCCACCCCACCCTGAGCTGTCTTGAGTCACTACACAACTCACCCTGGGCAGCAGCCTTCTTCCCTTCAGGAAGGCTCTGCTCTTAAGATTAAGAGCCTTTGTTATGCAATGTGCCTTAAAAAGCTGTAACTTCTGCTCTGTGTACATCCCTCCCTGCCCCAATCCTGGCTCCCTGCAGGATTTGGGGGTGACAGCGGGGCTACCCCAAATCTCAGAGGACCCATGCTCTGTACCCCGGTATATCACCATGCCAGAGAACTGCAAGTCCTGCTCTCAAGGGACTCACAAGCGAACAGAGGGAGCAGACAAGCAAACTGTTATTAGAAGCCAGTGTGAGAGGTCCATCTTGTAACAGGCTCAGAGCAGAGATCCATGGAAGTGTTGCAGGTGCGCACAGGTAGCCAGGTTCTTGGTGATCACAAACAATGAACTGAACCAAACACACAGAGTTTATAGCAGAGAGAGCAGATTTGTTAAGTGACAGCACACTCTACACAACAGGGGAGTGGGTCAGCTCTGAGCAGAAATTGGCCCTCAGTGGCTGGAGGGATTCTATTCTTATAGGGCAAATATTTCCTGGATAATTTTTGGTGGGCTTTTATTGTGCATGTACAAGTAGTTATTTTGCTTTTAGGCTACTGTGCATGTGATCTCCCAAGATTTTCCTTGAATGCTCCCCACAGTGCTAATTTACTGTAACGCTATTATAATGAAGCAGGGGTCATGTCACATCTTCTTTGCAGGTGCAGTCTTGATTCACCACGATTCAGCGCTTTTCCAGAAAGTGGGGACAACTGGTCTTAGAACAGGGTCTCTTCCTCAATCAGCGTCCTTTGTCCTAGTCCTGGGACACCTCCAGAGTTTCTCATTCCTGAGGAACTGGTCTTAACAGGGTCTCTGTTCTGTATTGAAGTCCTTTGTCTTAGTCCTGGAGCGCCTCCGGAGCTTCCTCCCTCCTGGCTGTCTCCTTCTTCAGGAACGGTGCCTAACACAGATGGAAGGGGCTCGGGAAGGCTTCCTGAAGGAA
>PVJD01017810.1:0-16419 GCA_004026545.1 Mormoops blainvillei | reverse complement strand
CCTTGGAGATGAAGACATGGAGAAGGTCTAATGTGAAGAGCCTGCCTATCCTAAAGTGGATGCAGGAGGAGAGAAGTGGATGCAAGACGCAAGAAGACAAGGGCTGAAAGAGAAGCATTGAAGATGAGATGTTCATACATCACATCAGAAGCTAGTACCCGCCCTTTTGGGGAAGGGAATTAAAGGAAAACATCTTCCCTAGTAGAGTATCTTTTTTGACTTTTGTCCATAGGACCATTATTTTTGTCTACTGATGACTTCCCAAAAATACTTTGTTCATCAGGTGCAGCCAAGTTTATTGTTTACTGCAGTAAGAGTCTTGAGAGAGTCTTAGGAGCATTTTGGAAGAAAAGGATAAACTTAGGTAGCTGTAGGTTCGGGGGAGCTGGTTTAAAGTTCCCTTGATGCTGAGGGCCTTAAAAAGGTTTTAAGGCTTTGATATTATTTTTTAAGATTAGTGAACATGGAGATGTGAGGATTTTAAAGGAAACTTGAAGAGTAAGAGGCAGTTGGATGATTCCGGTTCAGATGCATGGGTTTTCAGGAAGTCTGTGAAATAAACAATATAGTATTTGTATCATTATCTTCCTGAGCAAAGATTTCCTGGAATAATAAATTGATGGTGTTATAGACAGTAAGTCTTGTTATTAAAGATGGGGCTGCAAGATCTTCAATATGTTGTGCTTCCATATTGTTCTCACCTTCACAAGCTTCCAGAAGTGATGCCTCAGGCTCGCCACTAGTCATAGCATTTGAGAAAGAATAGAATATACGCTGCTTCTTTGATGCTGGTCAGAAATTCTGGGAGATAAAGAATTCAAAATAAGTAGCCAGAAATCATCCTTTAATGATGCTTCCTTTTTTAATACACTGCAACCCCGAGCTCACTGTTGTGTACGATGGGAATTGCAGAGCTCATTTTTAAATCCTTGTGTTGAACTGTTGGAGCTGATACTTCTAATACACAGGTCTAATCTCACTTTGAGAAAGGAGATGGGCACAAAAGAAAAAAAGAAAAAAGAAAGATTCTTTGAGGAAATGATAATCCGTATGATCAGGAGGCTTTCTAAAGGGAGAAATCAAGAAAAAAATTAATGTGTCACAATTTTTATACTATTATGTCTTTTTATTAATAAATATTTATATTACATAAAAAATCTTTGTGAATTAATATATTGCATAACATACGCAGCTATATCTAAAACTGATAATGACAGGGAGGCGGCACTGTATTGTAGAAAACTCTGTGAGTTCCAACCCTGGGGGTGGAAACTCGGGCAATGTTTTCAGTTGTTCTAATCTGTTTACTTTCCTTTAATAGAAAAAAGTACAAAGACAACATATTTCACAAATTAGTTATGAGGATTAAATTAAATATTTGAAACATATTTAAAAGTTAAGTAAAAATATAAGTAGTTAATTTTATTTAATCCATGTGCGAAAATCAGTGGTTTCATTGCAGCCTTTTTCTCTAGGTGATATTGACACAAATTCATAATTGTTTTAGGGAGGAAATCATAGAATAAGAAAAGATTATATGTAGCATGCTTGGAACTTTGTACATTTAAACATTTTAAAAAGAATTCACTCTTTAGGCAACATGACCAAAAAGTTCCATGTGCAGTCTTAAAAATCATAGCACTTATATTCTCTTTTGCATGAATATGTTAAAACATTTCAGTCACCTAATTTAGTTCTTACTTTGTATCCATCTGTGCACTGTCAATTCAAGAGCCTTAAAAATGTTTAAAAATTAACACATTCAGTTGGTTAATTCAACCAAAAAAAATGACTAGGAAGAAACATTATAGCAATTTCTATTTTTAGTTTACTGTTTTTACTATAACAGTACAGCAAAACCATGTCTGTGTGGGTATATAGAATAAGTGTGAGCATATTGATGTTGTGACAAAGACCACAGATATCTTGTGCATTTTAATATGACCATCTGGTAAGCTGGTTGCAACAACATACTGGAATATCTAATTATCTACTCTTTAATATTATTCTCAAGCATTGTTCTAATTTTATATATTGTATTTCTTCAGGAAGATTAAAATAATTATCAGTTTAAGGACTATACATACAATTTCTTTTGATTGAGGCATAGAAACTAGCAGTTTTTGGTACACAGTGGTCCTTAAATATGTATTATATGATTGAATAAGAGAAATAGTTATGCGGAAGTTATCTTAGGTATGGAGGAAAAGAGGACTAAATCCTATTGTCCAGTGATAATAGGTGGTGAAGAATCACCGAAACCTTAGTATAAATATCACACTAAACTGGCTTGGTGAGGAAAAGAAGAAAAAGTCTTCTATCACCTGGGATTTGTAGACCTTGAACTATGTCATTGCTTGCTGATTAATATCTAGCCCCATACTCCAAAATTTTCTCTCTCTCTGTATTTCTGTCTGTTTCCTTCACTATACAATGCATTCTCTGAATCAAAATTGCATCTCATTCACCCTGGCTCCAATATAGCCCTAGCCCAGTTCCTTGCAAAAAAAAAAAGATATATTATAAATAATTATCATTTTTATTTTATTAGACTTTGCTAATTATTCAGGTTTTCCTTGCCTGCGTGGCCTCTTTTGAATTCAGAAAATCCCTCATTTATTTCTTCCCTTTCTTAGTTTCCTCTAAGCATCTTTGTTGAATTCTAATATTTTGATGACAGTGCAGGGTAACTGATTTGGGACACAGTAGGTGCAAAATTCCTCCAAGGCAAAGGCTCATGCAAAAATAGTACTTTAGCGCAGGACAAATCAGAGCCTCATTTGGAGCCGGTAGAAACTTCCAGTTTTTTATTGCCTCTGGCTCACCTCCTCCTCAACTTCTCTCCTTCATCTCTTCTGAAGAGGTCTTTTTCTTTGGTTACAGGTGGGATTTTGTTCACCCAAATGATTTTGGTTTTGTACTTGTTTCTGTCTGCTCTCCACCGTGAACTTCTGCAGGGAAGGCTTAGCAAACTCTGCCCGCCAGCAGACTCACCCTGGGCTGCTCCTCGTGATTTTAATAGTCTATAGGAGTATTCCTTTTCTTTTCATTCTCTTGTGAGGGATTTTAAGTGATCAGATTTCAGTTCTGTCGCTAAACCAGCTGTCATTCAGACAAACCTTGAAGAGATGTGCAGCACAACTCCAGCTGTTTCTAGGCTATGGAGACCTGGAGTTTCCAGTTAACTAAAGCCCTAGGGGTATCAGAGAAAGACCCTCCAAAGCAGCAGCAGTTACTAAGCAGGTGGTTATACTTGTGTTTTCTTTATACCTTGTAGAGTTGACTCTTTTTGTTCTCCTTTTAAGCTACGTTTAGTCATTGTCATTGATGAGTTAAGAGGTTAAATCAGCATGAGAGAAACAGGAGAGACTGAATGCATAGAGAAAATGCAGCTTAGGTGCAGGGAGGGCAAATCCCTTTTCAGAATTGGAGATGAATATATAGACTAAATAAAGGTAAAAGAGTGGTCTTATAGCAAAGAAAATGGAAGTTCTTTGCCCCAGAGGTAGGCGTCCCAAGGTCACAGTGCCTGTATGCAAGTGGAGAGCGCCTGGACAGGGCTTAATTCTGTGCAGTTCCACATGTTCTTAGTTTTTTCTTCCTCCTCGGCAGGAGACAAAATAATACTTCTTTAGGCAGAGTCCCTTCTCTTTACCTGCCTTGGTTAGAGCTAGGTGCACCATGGTATGGTCAGGTCCTCTCAGGGTAAATGCTTCTATTTGTACATATCCCCAGAAAATCTAGAACTCAATCCAGCACGTCATCTTTCCTGAGAAACAGAAGTGCCCTGAGCTTTACAAAGTAGGAAAGTATATAGGACCCTCCCGGGAGGCTTGCTGTGTGCTCACTCTCAGTTGACTCAAGCTGAACGTTCAGTAATAAAAGGCCACTGGAGGAACCTGCTGGAAATAGGCTTCTGCCTCACCTACGTGGTCTAATTGCCACCACGTATGACCCCAACCCAGAAGACAACATTTTGTCAAGAAAATATTCTACAAATATCTTTGTTTTCATGTCTTACCAAGTGAGTAAACAATTACAGAAAATATTCAGAGATTAAAAAACAGATCTAATATCTATGGTGGTAGCAGTAAGCACTGTTAACTAAAGGAACAATATAAGCCACCTGACCTACCTGTCTGTGACAATAGTCGGGAATTGTGAAACTTCTTATTTTACCGAATTCTATACAGGAATGATGGAAAGAAAGGTTACTTTGTTGGAAAATAATTTATAAGGAAAGAACAGAACACACCAAAAAAAAGGAAATTAAGTTATTTTCCTCACCTTTAAATGATTGTTGTAGATGTTTTCATAAGTCTCAAGACATCCGCTGCTCATCAATTCCAGCAAGTACAGAGTGTCACTCTACAGCCAAAGCATTACTCTCATATTTGTAATCTAGAGGTTTCCTACTTTTTTTTCATACTTTGCTTCTGTTACTTACACTCCTCAAGGAGTTAGGTATTCTAGGTAGCTTTTGTTCTGTAGTAGCAGAGATGGGCTCCCTTAATTCAAGGCATCAAGAATAGGGAAGTTCATGCCCTTCGAGGAGGAAAAGAAGCAGCAGGGGATAGTCTATTTGTATCAAACATCTATTTTGTCTGGTTTTGGGGGGTTTTTTTAAATCTGATATTTATTTCCCCAAAACAAATTAAGCATTTGGTAATGAACTTAGTCTGCATCACCAATCACTACAGAAAGCAATATAAGGACCAAGACCTGCTTGTTAAAGCAATCCTCAATTTATTAACTGCTAGACTTTTAGCAAAACTGTTTATGGTGGCTGTTTATAATAATTACTTTTTTGGAATTGCTTAATACTCATATTTTAAAGAACACTTTTAATAGAAGGCATTTTAGTTAGAAAAAAATTAAATTCACAGATACTGAAAATTATATATGCAGATTTTCATAGGCAGTTTATACCTCAATCAGAAAATTTAAAATATATTGGGACATTAAAAAATAAGTTTAATTTATAAACCAATAAGATAAAAGGATATAAATGCAAAAAGAGAAATTTTTACATTTTCATTTCATGACCTAATTAAAAGGGAAAATAACAAGGAAAAAAACAAGGCTATGTGTTGATATGTAAATCTAATTACACATGTGTTCCTCCATTGTTTAAATCACCCCTGTTGAATAAGTGCTTTTGTTTTCCATGTTCCTGTGGGATATATCAGGTCAAATGTCAGCTCTGGCCTCAAAATGTCCTCTTAAAATCCCGTGTCTCCTTCCTCTACAAGCAGGTGCATGAAATAAACCAGCAGGCAGTCAAAGTTGAAATTACATTTGTGTGTCCTAAATCATGACATCCAGTCTTGAAAAAAAAGAAGAAAGCACAGATGTCTTTTCGCCAAAGGACCTATCTCTGTGGAAAAAAGAGGGGTGGGGGAGACAGGAAGCCACAGAGACACACCGCATTCCTGCTTGTCGCAGCTGAGCACTCCCACAGACCTCCTTCCGTCAGACAGAGCGGAGGCCGGACTCACAAGCGCCCAGACCACGACTAGTGCTGGAAATGCTCAGCAACTCTATGTTCACCCTGCTCTCCTCGTATGATGAAAATATTAACATTATTTTATATTTGACCATTATGAATTTCATTTCCTGGTAAAGTAGAGAAACATTTTAGAGCATCAAGAGAGGGAGAAGAAAACCCTGCTGAGACATGCACGTGGGTCCCTTTAAGACAGGACCATCACTTGGATACAATACGCAACACTGTGGTCCTTCCACACAAATATGTTCAGGAGTTTCCTTAAAATGAACATTTAAATGACTTTTAAAGGAAGCTAGTTAGAGGTCTAGAAATGTAATTTAAACACTAAGATTAAATTACATGTGCACCTGCATTTTCTTTCATCTTTAAATGTAAAATCAAAGATATTTCCCAAATTATGCTGTTGGCTTATGTTTTAGTTAGTTATGTTTCAAATATATATTTTTAGATTTTTGAAAAATATAGGAAAGTTAAATGAAAACAAAATAAAACAAAATAAAAATAAAATCTACATGTAACCCATCTTTTTTGGTAAAGAATCCAGAAAAGTTTACCCCCACCACACCCCCCAAGGCTATGATTACTAACATTTGGTTCTCAGTTTTCCAGACATTTCATTTCTTACTTATAAGGATATGTGTTTGCATATGTATGTAAAGACACACGTTACTAGATAGCACACTCACAAATACTTTACAAAATTTGACCATAGTGTATCTGAAGTTGTACTTTAAATTCATTTAAAAATATCCTAAACACATTTTTGGTAGAAAAATATGTACGCTTACTTCAGTGAACAGCTACATCATATCATGTAGTATTTCTCAATATTCTCCTACCAAACGCTTGGTTCCAAAATTTGCTATTACGAATGTTGTGCGTTTATAGAGAGATATTTGTGCATAGTTGCATATTACTCTAGGACAAAATCCCAGAACAAAAAAGCAAAAATGTGCGTCAAAGGATTTATGCCTTTTAAAATGTTCATGGGTTCTCCCTAATTGTCCTCAATCGCTGCCAGCAGGAGCGCGTGAGTGTCCCTCCCCTTCCTCCATACTTCGTCTGTAACTAGATAGACCAGTCTTTACAATAGATACTCAAACTGGTAGAGAGGGGATTTCTTTTGTTTTATTTTGGTAGGTTTTCTTCTAACTTAGTGAAGTTTAGTATTAATCATTATGTTGAGTGGTTTTTATATTTCCTTTTCTATGAGTTGCCTGTTCAAATTTTGTATTCTATTTCTATTAATGCATCTGTATCTATTTGCAATTGTCCTTTCTGTTATTATTTTATAGGTGCTGTTTATATATTGTGATCCATAACTCTTTTCCTGTTAAAAATGTTGTAAATATTTTCCGAATCTGTTTTTTATCTTTTAAATTTATTTTTTTACTTCTCTATATATTTTTTATTGTTGTTCAAGTACAGTTGTCTCTATTTTCCTGCCACCACTTTCCCCTGCCCCGCCCATCCCCACCCCCAATCCTACCCCCCTTTGGCTTTGTCCATAGGTCCTTTGTTTAAGGTATATTCCATCTAGAAAAGTTTTAATTCAATGTATTTAAGCATAGAGATTTTCAGAGTATTGCAGATTTATATCTTGTTTAGGAAGACCTTCCTTTAAAAAAAAGTATAAAATATTTTCTTATATTTTGTGTTTTCTAAAGTTTAGGTCTCTTATGCATCTGCTGTTTGTGTTTGTAATGAGTTAGACAGGCATCTAAATCTATTTCAAATATATTGCTCATTATAGTACATTTCGTAGGAGAAACATTTGGTAGGACATGTTTCCTACCACTATTTTCCACTTTTAAAATCAAATTTTATTTCACCTCTCAAGATCCTACCCTTTAAACACACACACACACACACACACACACACACACACACACACACACTTTAAGCTATAGATTAATTCTAAATGCAATTTTAAAAAATGCTTAATCAAATGAAGATGAATCGGTATATTTATAACGTTAAGCCCTCTCATTCAAACTTTGGTAGAGTTCCCTGTTAATTAAATTTTTATTTTATGCTTATCAATTATAATTTCTTTACAAAGGTCAGATATGTTAATGAGAGAGCTCAGTATATACAAGAAGCAGCCTCATAATATTATCAGAAATGGGAAAGGCAGCTTGAAGACTTAAAAATGCAAATTATGCAGAAAAGATTAGGTGGTATATCTATAGCTTTGAATATTAACCTATGAATTTTTAAAACTATAACTGTTCAAATGTTTCCTGTAACAATTAGGCAGAAAATGCGACTATTTAGTGTTAAGAGAAGGAAATTGAAAATTATAGGGAGTAAGTTACAGCCATGGTGAGTTAATAAAACTCTTAACCAATTGTCACGGATGGCTGCTTTCAGTTTTTAAGTAACAACCGACATAGGGCTCTGTTGCCCCTCGCGCACACCCAGTGGCTGTCCACATGGAAACAACAACCTGGCTGGTAAAGTCTCACGTACCGACTCAGGACCAACAGCAGATACTCCCACTCAGCTCATCCTGCTGCTCCCTAGGTCCGGCTTCTCCACAGAGAACCAACTAATAAACTAATTTTCTAATAACTGGTACAGATTTGAACTTCTAATTACTTACTTACGGTGCTTTAGGCAGTTAGCTTTCTGTTTCTAGGGATTAAAGTGTGAAGAAAGATTTGGCTTCAGAAGGATCCACCGGGCATTAGAGAAGCAAGCAGAATCTTATTATGCCTTAGAGGTCAATGGGTTTGCCAAGGAGCAATGCCTGTTGGATCCCTGAAACAAGAGCAAACAAACAACAACACACACAAAAACTTCTCTTTACAGCAGTGACTCCCATACACAACAGATTTATTTATTTTGCGTGATTTTCACAAAAGTTTTTTACAAGGGATTATGTTTAAATGCAATTCATTCTAAGAAGAATGTGCTTTAAATTATTCAGTATTTTCTTCTCCACTAAACTTTGTCTGGAAGATGCTATTAAAGTCACCATATCAGGTTGTTTCATTCAATGCTATTTCATGAGTTATTTTAGAAATCTAAAATAAAAAGTAAACATTGGCAAAAATAAAAATTTTATATTGGCTTTAAAAAAATCTTATAGTGATTTTACATTTTTTTAATAAAAAAGACAAGCTTGTATATCCACATAATGGAATATTATTCAATGATAAAAAGAAATATGCTGTCAAACCATGAGAATGTATATTACTAAGTGAAAGAAGCCAACCTGAAAAGACTACATACTGTGTGATTCCAACTATATAACTTTCTGGAATAGGCAAAACTATAGAGACAGTAAAAAGGTCAGTGGTTACCAGGAGTGCAGGGGTGGGAGGAAGGAGTAATAAGTAGAAGCATAAGTTCTTTAGGGCAATGAAACTATTCTGTATGATATGGTTATGGTGGATACAGGACATTATGCATTTGTCAAAAACCATGGACTGTACAACACAAAGAGTGAATGCCTAAGTAAACCATGAACTTCAGTTAATAACAATCTATAAATATGGCTCTTCAGTTGTAACAAATGTACTACACTAATGCAAGGTGTTAATAAGAGAAATTGTGTGTATGTGTATTAGGGGGTCAAGGGCTGGGGATGGAACAAACTCTCTCTGGTTTTTTGCCCAATTTTTACGTAAATCTAAAACTGCTCTAAAAAATAAAGTCTCTTAATTTTAAAAATGCAAAAAAATAAAAAAGACAGCTTGACGGTGAAGTCCTGCATTCCTTCAAGCATGCTGTTCACTAAAATTTGTGACAGATAGTATTTAGTATTATTAAATAATAATAATAAAGCAATAATAATTTAATAAGTATTAAATAATAGCCATATTTAATATTCTTCCACTGAATGGACTGATGACCTATTTTCTACCAAGGTTCCTACAGTAATTTATTAAATAACTCCCTTTTGGTTCTATTTTGAAAAAGAAATTAAAAAAGAAGAAAATTATGTCTGAATCAATTCACAAAATTGGTTGAAGCTTGGAAAGGTATGAGAGGACAGGCACAAGGAAAAGACTGTGCCTTTGAAGAAATGCCTTGAGTTGCATTTAGATTGTTCCTCATTTTAGGGTCTTCAGACTTGTTGGCATAAGCTTTGTTCCATTTATATTATAAATAGCAAATCAGGCTGTCCAGTTTAAAGTCTACTAGATGCACCCATGACACACAGGCAGACCGCATATGAGTAATCTCTTTGCCTCTCAAGGATGAGTGCTGAAATCTGGATGGTAATGGCTGGTCTCAGGCACGCCTGATCTGGTGTCAAAAAAAGGGATCAAGATCCCAGAATGCATCTTTATATAAATAAGCATCACAATAGATGTGAGCCAGGGATACGATACTGGGAGATGAACTACAGCACAGCTTTCATTTCATTTAAGAGAGCTGTCAAGCTGGGGATTGAGTCTATGCAGTACTGAGATGTACGTTCCCGAAAATGTCCGCTGCTCTAAAGCACTCAAAAGTAATGAGGAAAATCTTCCCATGCATTCCTGCAAGCGGCAGAGCTCAAAAGGGATGACTAGTTTTAAAAATACATTTTTCCATTCACACAGATTCTATATAGTAATACATTATATTCCCATGTTTTTTATCTTTGTAACATTACCCTGTGTGCAATTTTCTAGCTGGTGTAACAAAACAGACAAAAAAATTTTTTTGATTAACAAAGAACGCTTTACTATTCTTTGCTGAAAATCAATTTTTAATTTAACTCCTATAGTATTTTGCCTCTTACCTGAGTTTACTTAAAAATGTGAAATGGCTTTGCAGATGTTAGAATTGTGCCATCTCAGTCCTTGGGATGTGTGCTTCTAGGGCATGGAAATGAACATGACCAGATATTGTCTTCATTATAGCAGTAATAATGTTTAGGTTTCTGTCCATGAACTCCTGGAACCTCTCCATTTGATTGTAAATCAGGGTCACTATTTTTGTAATAAAAATTCCAGAGAAACTTTTAACCCAATGTACTCTGTTATAACCACATACAAAAGTATTAACACATACTTTAAGGGTCACTCACATTTTTTTTCAATCATATCCAAGGTATAATTGATTCCTCTGTGCACCCAAAATGAATGAATGAATGTGTGTGTGTGTATTTTTTAAATCTCAGTCTTAAAAAAACATTTCAGACTCTTAGTGTTGGTACAGATGGCAGGGGCTAGTTTAAATCTAACCAATTTGCTCTAAGCCAGAGTTTCTCATCCTTGGCAGCACTATTGACATTTTAGCTGGATAACTCTAAACTCTAGGGTGCAGCCTTGTGCACTGTAGGGTGTTTATTTAGCAGCCTCCCTGGTCTCTGCCTACTTGATATCAGTAGCATCCCCTACCAGTGTTACAACCAAAAATGTCTCCTTATGTTGCAGAATTTCCCCTGGGAGGAGGGGGCAAAAATTATCCAAGTTGAGAACTACTGTTCCTAACGTTTCTCAGGCGCTTTTTATCCAGAATCTACTTGAACACATCTAGTGATAAGGAACTTGCTATAAAGTGAGGGTTCCAATGAAACATTTATAACTTTAAGCTGCACTCAAATCAAGGTAACGGACATGGTGTTTGGATCACAGCCATTGTTTGTTCAACACCCTCTATCACTACCCAAAAACAAACCGCATCTTTCAAGACTCAGACCAAAGGTAAGATCTTCATGAAACCCTTCCTGACCTTTCCTCAAATATAAAAGTAACCTGCTGTGCCAAATGTTGCCCGCATGCCCCCTTCTGCCCTCCCCCTCTTTTCCTTTCATTTATTGAAAAGGAAAAAAAAGTAATGAACTCCTGCTATGAGCCAGGCACTCTTCTAAGTTCTAAAGCAGTAAACAAAACAGACAAAAACATCCCTCCCTCATAGACTTTACATTCTATAATGAAGGTACAGAATGACAGTTGTTAAGAAAGTGACAAATTCTTAGAAAAAATGAAATAAACGAGATCACTGAAACTTTGTGGAGAATCATAGAGTCTCACTGAGCAGGTACTGTTCGGAGAAAAGACAGGCAGGAGGCGTGGGGAGAACCACACGTGTGCTAGGAAAGCAGACCAGCCTGAAGGAAGCACAGGGAGGTGTAACCTGGAGGCTGCACAGTGTCTCTTTCTTGCCACATGTAAGGAGAGACAAAGTGATTAGTGTTGGTTATCTATATGCGTCTTGGGATATAATCAATGCTTAATTTTTTTTTTCCAGTTACCGCCGACATTTCAAAGTACCTATACCAAATATAAGTATCCTAACTGCGAGAGGAGGAGGATTTTACTCAGTTCAGGCTCTTTAATTTGAGACTGTGTCAAAATGTCTTAACATATGATATGGAATTCTTATGAAATTCTTTAGCTATCTGTGTATGTATCTATCATCATCTATCGCTATATTTATTTAATTAAAGCAGATGCATATGTAACAAACTAAAATGGTATGTAGTAGGATTCTAGTATTAAGTTTGAGAATATTTTGGGTTTTTCTTTTTCTATTTAAAATTGATGAGAACTCTCAGTCAGCTGTTTCTACGGGTGGTCTTTCTTCGGGCCCAGCTTCTCTTTCTCCTGGGTTGCTTCTTTCTGCTGTGAGACTTGGCATCTTCCACTTAGCATGTCAGTTGGCCTGAGGTGGACCATTTCTTCTTCGTATTGAGGAACTTTTAAATACTTGTGAAACATCTTCAGCCTCTTCATCTGTGACTACTTCACTCTAAAGACTGGTAATTTTTTTGCAGTTGTTCACTCTCTATGTGTCCACCGCCAAATCCTGTTTTCCCCTGAGACTGGCTTTCCTTTCTCTCTCTGGGAGTATCCTGCGAGAGACTCCCTCTCACTCTACTTTCAGTGCTCATCTGTTGTCACTGTTGTCTACCCGCATGTCCCATGGCAATGTGAGGGGTATCATACACTGTGCCTTCCGGTCAGAAAGGGGATGTTTCTGGATGATGGTTGAGACAAACGTAGTAGCTCCAATAGCCATGACGCGCAGCACAATATCCATCCTTCTCTGTTGTAGCAACCCAGGGAGTTGTATTCCCAGGGTGAGGAGCCCAGCAGGAAACGGATGCCGTGCAGCCTGAAATAATTTGTAATGACTCTAATAAAGGAACTATATGCAAAGGTACAGTCAGAGAGTAAGGTAATCACAAAGAGGAGTGTATACCAAAGGCTATTAACATGGGCCATAAGGAGCCTGAGGAAGCAAGAGGAGAGAGCAGTTACTGTCACTTAGAGAGAATTGACTGGCAGGGCCTGTAGCCTTTAGTCACATGGCCAGCCTGTCTTAATGCCCCACAGGGAGGAAGCCACATGGCCAGCCTGTCTTAATGCCCCACAGGGAGGAAGCAGGGAGGATATATAAACAGCCCCACTCTTCATCCCTCCCTCCCTCCCTCCCTCCCTCCCTCCCTCCCTCCTGTCTTTGTGCAAGATCCAGGAAGCCTACTGATGCAGTGCACAGAGACCGCAGCCCCCAGGGCACGGCAGTGCAGAGAAGGATAGAGTGTGACCAACAAATGGAAACTCTTCAGCACATCTCATCCCAGCATTTCACCCCCATTATCCTTTGGTCGACACTTACATCTCACAGATGCATTTTCCCAATTCAAAATACTTATAAAATAGTGATACTAAAACTATTGGAACTAAGATCTTAATAATCAATCATTTAGTCAGAAAACCCTCCAGGCATGTGAAGAAATTGAATGCTTGTCCCTTGTACTGTGCCAGATCTGAGACAAAAAAAAAAGACCTCTTAATCTGCAGTCCCATGTGAAACGCTTTCATTTTAGAGAGGAACAAGAACCTAAATGGCAAATTTAATTTAGGTTTTCTTACAATATGTGACGTGTGTGCGCATGTGTGTGACTTTGTGTGTGGGATAGATATACAGATATAGATATAGATAAAGATATAGACAGATACAAATATTAGCCAAAGCTAGGGTGGTTGAAAAGCATAGATAACATGTAAGTAGGTGCCACTGAAATGCTTGGACAAAATTTCAAAAGTTTAGTCCATTTCCATTTAATTCACCACAGGTACTGGACTAGACAATATCATGTAATGATTTCAGGGAATAGAGATTTTTTTTCCTCATATTTTGAATATCTCTATACTTCAAATCCAATACATGCTTCTAATAATTTTTTTTTCTTGGTAACATTTAAAACAGTGATATCATCACATCCTTATTTCTATCCCATCAAAAATTTTTGATTTGTATATAATTGCATATAGGCTTTAGAATTGTTTGTAGAACTCTAATAGGTCTTATTTGCTACTATTGGAAAACTATTGTTACCACATAAATACATTTTCCAGATAACTTAAAAATTGCCATATTAAGCACTGTGTTTTTATAAGTTTAAGTGCTTGGCATGGAGACATTTATGAACAATGTTGAAACTAACCTTGTCTACTTAAAAAACACTTTAAACAATATTACCTTTACTTGTTTACATACAGATGCTACTATAAATATGTTATTGAGCTAAACTGTAATCAGATTCTCCTTGAAGTAAAAAGGGAAGGACTGTTTTTCTCTATATAGAATAATACCAAAATATTGTGCTTTGTGAGTTCTTATTTCTACATTTTGAAGACTTTGGGCCTCCTTAAAAACTTCCAGGCTGTAAGCTATCAAATCTGATGGTCAAGTTAACTGATTCTTGCGTCAGCTTCACAAATTAATTCTACCCAATCCAATTATGCATTCATTCAGTCAACAATATTTATTGAGTATTTCCTAAGGAAACTTCAAGGCAATGAGTTGACATAAGTGAGCTTTCTAACAAAATTATCCAAAGATAAAATAAACTAACTCAAAATATTACCTATAATTGAATGTACAAGGGGGGCAAAAGTAGGTTTACCGTTATGAGTATATGAAACAGAGTTTATTATTTTGTTATTATTTATTAATTTGTATTTTTCCAAATGGACAACAGTAAACCTACTTTTGTTGACCTCATATTTAACTACATACTGGATGATCATCAAAAAGGATATCGAAGAAGAGGTTTTAGTATCAAAACACAGCATTGTCAGAGGGGCGAATTTGTGATATTTTCCAAAGGTAAGATATCTAAATCTAACTATAATTGTCAGAAGATCTACCCTTTCTTGTTGCTGTAGACTTAGCTCACTTTACTATCTTTTACATTCGCACTGTGCCTAAAATAGAACCCTCAAATTGCTTTTGTCTTGGTTTTCAGCTGTCAAGTAGGAACTCTTTACATCCCTACACTAAATGTTTTATATTTGTTTACCCTAATTAAGTCTTAATTAGTTTATTCAATATCAATACCACAAAAAAGAATCAAGGGTAATAATGTGTTATTGTTTGATTCAAAGCTCAGTTAAAGTCTCCAAGAATCCTCCAATTACTCAAATCACAGTTCAGCACGTCCATAAATCTTTGACTATCTGGAAGTAGGTCTTTAACCTCCATTACCTCTGCTTGTTGAAAGGTGCAACTTCTTTTCCCACAGTTTCCTTATTCACTATCTTGTCAAAGTTAATGGATACATGTCTAGCCCTAGAGAGAAAATAAGGCATCATGGAAAACTGGAGCTTGACTTGACACGAGAAACTGTGAAACCACATGTTGGACTCAGAATAGGATCATTCCCTTCATAAATAGCTATGGATCATCTATCCTGCCCCAGGAGCTCTTCTGGCATAGGAGATACATCTGTGAACAAAAGAGGCAGAAAGTTATTCTCTTGATGACTTTTTGATGAGTCTGAGTTTTAGTATTGGGGAAAGAGTCAGAAAATAAGCAACATAATTTTTTTTCAATTAAGGGTGTATTTTATACCAATAAGTGCTAGTGAGAGAAGCATAAAGCAGACAAGAGAATAAGTGTGTGTGCATGCATATGTGCATGCATGTTTTAGGGTTGTGCCCAACGTTAGCCTGGCTGGCCAGCGCAGATCTCACTCAAAGAATGACTCTTGAGTAAACATTGCTTAAATGAATGAGGTAGCCTTGCTGGGTATCTGGGAAAGAGGAGTTAAGCATAAAGAAGGCTATGTGAAGCCCCTGAGCCATGTTTGAGGAAGAGCGAGGAGGCCAATGTAGTTGGAGCACAGGGATTGAGAGAACGTGGTAGGACGTGTGGTTGGCTCCTGTAAAGTTTCACAGGCCAGAGTAGGAAAGTTTATTTTCACACAGAGTGAGAAGCCACTGGGGACTCTTGAGTAGAGGAAAAACATAATCTGGTTTATGTTTTCAGAGAATTGCTATAGCTGCTCTGTTGAAAACAGATGAAAGAGGTATGAAAGGGAAGATAGAAGAGTATTAGTAGGTATAGCAGTGACTCATGAGCTGGATAATGGTACTTGGATCAAGAGGATGGCAGTGGAGGTGGTGAGAAGTGGTTGAATTATTCCAGACATATTTTGAAAGCACTGTTGACAGATTCAATGTGAAGTGTGAATAGTTGAGAGGGTTCAAAGAAGACACCAAGCTTTTTAACCTAAGCAAGTGTAGGGATAGAGTTGCCATTACCTGAGAATACAGAGACCTAAAACTTAATTTGGTTAAGTGAGAATAACCCAAAATACATGTCAGCATGCTATAGTTTTGATTCATAAAAAAACTTGCAATGTAGGCTCTTTCAAAACTGTGGGTAGTACATATTCAACAGCAAGAGGTAAAGAAACTGGTGGCTACAGGGAAGATTTGTAAGGAGACAACATGACTTGTTATTTTTAACCACTAAATGTAATTTTAAACATTGCCACTTGGGCAGACTAAAATATTTGGTTAACATTAGCAATTTTATTTTCAGTTATTTCCCCCATTGATTGGACTTTTTGCACTGCCCATTTCTCAGCATTCCATACTGTGCCTAACAACTAGTAACAAAATATACTTCACCGAATCTTTGCATGTGTTCTAGAGCATGCTGTGCAAGAAGAA
>PVJD01017809.1:0-16388 GCA_004026545.1 Mormoops blainvillei | reverse complement strand
AATGGATTAAATATTTCAGGCCACAGATTCAACAAACCCTACCAACACTAAGCAAGATAATTTAAAATAAAACTGCACATAGATTCATCATAGTAAACCTGTTGAAAGTCAGTGATAAAAATAAATATATTAAAAGTAATGAAAATAAAAGACACATTTTTTTCAAGGAGAAATAAGACTTCTCAGCAGACACAATGGAAATTTGAAAATAATAGAATGACATATGTAAAGTTCCAAAAAAAATACAGATAACTAAGAAATTTATACCAAAAAATAATCAAGATAATATAAAGATGTTTCAGACAAACAGAACTAGAATCTTACTAAAGGAATAATAGAGTTTTTCAAGAAGGAAAATGATCTCATTAAGAGAGGAAGTGGGGGTGGGTGGGGTGAGGCAAAGGGTGAAAAACTGGGACAACTGTACTCACAGAATCAATAAAATATAATTTAAAGAATAAAAAAAGATAGAAACATAGAGAGAAACAAAGGATGGCATAAAGGGTAATGTGTGGGTTAATATAAATGAAAACTGACTAGATAATATTAAAGACAATATATAGCTAAGTTTAATAATATAAATATGTAATATGCATGAATATAATATACATAATTCTAATTCTAAACCTAATTCTAGCTATATGTAGTTTATTCTCAATATTCACAGATTCTATTTTGCAACTTTGTCTACACTAAATTGTAATCCTGAAACCAATGCACATAACAATTTCACAATCATTTGTGGTTATATTCACGTGCAGAGCAGTAAAAGAAATTGAGTAATCCAAAGTGCACCTTCCCAGCTGAGGTTGAACAAAGCAACACAGTATTTTTGTTTCACCTTTTATGATAAGTAAACGAGAAATATTTCAACAGAAAATCATTAAAGGACACTGAAAAATGGGGAAAAAAAGTTGAACTACCTAGCTACCTCAAATTTAAGAAATGACATGGTAGTGAGTTCCCTGGCTTTTCTTTTTATTATTTCAATCTGGACATCACAGATAACTAAGTATCAGAATAGCCAACAGACATAGACAAAACAAAACACCCAAAATGCTGCTTCCTCTGACCAAGGTCTGGGAAAAAGGAAAGCTTAGAGAGCCTTAGTTAGGAGACCCAAACGTGTTGGCACTGGTGGGCTTATTCTGCCATGTCAGTGATTCCAGCAAAGGTGGGGAAGGGCAAAGTGACTGTAAGAAGTCATGTTTTAATATTTTTACTTTAAGTTGCAAAATGTCAATATTAGTAGGGTCAGATGAGTTACACATAATTGCCTAGAGCAACCACAAATGAAACTAAATAAAGTAATATACTGAAAAACAGTATACATAAATTAAGTTAGAATATTAAAAAGTATTCAAGTAACCCACAAAAAGGTAAGAAAAAAGAAACAGGAATGTGAAATAGAGAAAACAAAGACTACATAACAAAATGTCACAATTCAACCCAAATATATAGATATCCACTTTAAAAGCAAACAGCTTAACTATAAAATGAAAAAAAAGATTGGCAGGGTAGCAAGCAAAACAGAAAAAGGACTCATGAACACAGGCAATAATGTGGTGATTGTGGGCTTGGGGAGAGGGGGTGATTTGAAGTGGAAGAGTGTGTAAGGGGGATAAGTGGTAATGGAGACAATAGAAAAAAAAAACACCAACAACATGGTAACTCTTTATTGTGCACAGGAAACTCATTTGAAACACAACAACATAAATAGTTTAATAGTAAAAAGAATGAAAAAGACATATTTTGATAACATTGACTTAAAAACAGGAGTAACTATGTGAATATTATATAAAATAGACTGCAAAACAAAGGACATTTCTAGGGATAAAGAGGGACAGCACACAATGCTAAAAGAACCATCCATCAAAAGACAGAAATCATAAATATGAATGCATCAAACAACACAGCTTCAAAATAAATGCTATAAAACTATTAGAGTTATAAATAAGATATAAAGAAATCCACAATTATAACCCATGACTTCAGATGTACACTTACAACAGTTTGTACACTTGTAACAACTAGACAAAGAATCAGCAAAGATTTAGAACTAAATAACAACAGCAATCAATATGATCTAATCAATATCCTAGAATTAACCCAATAACAGCAGAATAAATTTTATTTTCAAACATTTCAAATTTTTAATCAGGATAGACAATATCCTGACTCAAAATTAAACCTCAACAATTTTAAAAGAGTTAAAATCACTCTATGTTTTCTGATCTTAATGAAATCAACAGAAAGACAACAGAAAAATCTTGAAACACTTGAAAATTAACACATTTCTAAACAATCCATGAGTCAAAAAAGAAGTTTTAGGAGACAAAATATATACATCAACCTGAATAAAATAAAAAATACAGCACATCAAAATATGTAAAACACAAAACAGAGTTGTGTAGGATATTTAACACATTAAATTCTTACATTTAAACAAAAGGTACACCTCAAATCAATTATCTAAGATCTTAAGTGAAATAAATATTAAAAAAACAGAAAGAGAAAATAGTAAAGAGAAGTGTAAAATCAATGAAATTGAAAAGAGGAAAACACTGGAGAAAATAAAATAAATATCTAGTTCTTTAAAAAATAAAAAATAAAATAATCTTTAGCAAAACAAATATAAAAAGAGTGAAGATATAAATCACTAATATCAAGGAAGAAACTTGAAATATCAGTATAGATCCTGAAGCCATTAAAAGGATTATAAAGGATTTCTATGTGTACCCAGCTATATCTGTATAAGTAAAACATGAGTTCAGACTGACATCTCCAAAATAAATAAATAAATAAAAGGATTATAAAGAATACTACCAATAACTCTTTACACATCAGTTTGGCAACTTAGAAGAAATGGACCAATTTCTTGAAAAATCACAAATTACCAAAATTCTACTAAGAGGAAACTTTTACCAAAGAATTTTGTGAAATCAGTATTCTCCTGATAGCAAAACTAGAAGAGACAGTAAAAAACAGCAACAATAACAACAAACACTACAGATCAACATCTGTCATGAATTTAAACAAAAAATTCTCAAAAACACATTAGCTAATGTCAACCATTTGTAATAAAACAAAACAATCTATCATGTCCAAGTGGAATTTTATTTTCAGTATGCCAGGTTGGTTCATCATTTTAAATTTAATCAATGAAATCTACCAAATAATCAGCTTAAAGTAAAAAGTTATATGAGTGTATTAACAGATGAAGAGCAAAATCCAATACTCATTCATCATAAAAACTCTCAGCAATCTGGGAGTACAGTGAACTTTCCCAACGTAATTATAGTGTATCTCAAAAACCAACAGCTAACATTATCCTTAGTGGTGAATGATTGGATGTTTTCACTTAAGATCTGGAGAAAGAAAAAACAAGCATGTTCACTCTTAATATTCTAATTCAGCATGGTCCTGGGCATTCTAACCAGCCACAGGAAGACACTAAAAGGAAATAAAAGGCATACAAATTGTAAAGGAAGCAATAAAAATGTCCCTATATGCAGATAACATAATTACCTATGTAGAAATTCCTAAGTAATCTACTGAATTAATTTCCTAAACTAATAAGTGAGTTCAACAAGGTTTCAGGATGCAATATAAAAATGAAAAGAACTAATCATATATATATATATATATATATATATATATATATATATGCTAACAATGAACACATGGATATAAAATTTAAAAAATATAGTATTGTTTACAATTGCACCTGCACAAAAAGAGAAATTCATAGGTGTAATTGCAACATGTACTGGTTTTTTACTGGAGCTTATACAATGTTAACAATGAAATCAAAGAAGATATAAATAAATACAGGTAGAAACCGTTCATGGATTGTAAGACTCAACATTGTAAAAATGTCAATTCTCCACAGATTGAGGTACAATTTCTATAAAAATCCCAGATATTTTGATATTTATAGGCAAGATTATTCTAAAATGTATACAGAAAAGTAAGACACCTAGAATAAGTCATTCAAATTTGAAAAAAAGGGGGAAGAATAATTCTATGTGATTTCAGGATATTATAAAGCTATAGTAATCCAGAATGTGTAATATTGGTAGGGAGGTAGATATGTGGATCAATGGAACAAAATAGAGAACTCAGAAATACAACCACACAAAAATACTTCCAGTTGATTTTTTTTCCTATGGTGCAGAAATATTTTAACAAAGAAAGAAATCGTTCTCAACAATGGTGCTGGAACAATTGGACATTCATAAGCACAAAAATAAACATTGACCTAAGACTCATATCTTACAGAAAAATAACTCAAAATAAGTCATTAACTTAAATGTAATATGTAAAAGTATAAAACTTTTAAAAAAAAGATAAAATGTTTGGTATCTAAATGAAGGTGAAGAGATCTTAGATAAGTTGGATTTTCTATAAAGTTTTTTGAAAGATCTTGTTAATAGTATGAAAAAAATTACAAACTGGAAGAAGATATTTGCAAATCACATGTGTGACAAATGACAAGTAACTCATCTGGAATGCATAAGTCTCTCTACACTCCACAGTAAATGATGATAATAAAATAATAATAATAATTCCATTAGAAAATGAGCAAAATATCTGAAAGATATTTTACTGAAAAAGATATAAAGGTGTCATATAGACACATGATATTCAACATTATTAGCCATTAGGGAAATGCATATTAAAACTGCAATAGTGTCACTGTACACCTCTCAGAGTATCCACAATAAAAAGTAGTGACAACACCAAATGCTGGAGAAGATGCAGAGAAATTGGGTTAAACATTGCTGGGGGGAAATATAAAATGATACAGTTACTCTGAAAAGCAGATTGATAGTTTCTTAAAACATTAAATATGCAACTGCTATACACAGCAAATCTATTCCTGGGTAGTTACAAAAGATAAATCAAAATTTATGTTCTCACACAAACTTGTTTGAGAATGCTCATAGCAGTTTTATTCTTAAGAACCCCCTCAAAAAAGAAAGGAATGACCAAAATGACCTACAATAAACAAATAACTGTGGTACATCCATACCATGGATTACTACCTAACGATGAAAAGAAACAATTTGTTGACACCTGTAAAAACTCAGATAGACCTCAAGGATTCCATTTTATAACATTCTTGAATAAACAACATTATAGAGATGGAGGAAAGAATAGTGATTTCCAGAGGTTAGGGATTGGGATAAGGGTGTGGAAGTGTGGTTAAAAAGTGGTAGGACAGGATTCTGATGTGGGATAGAACAGTTTTGTTTATCTCTTTATAAATGAAGATCTAGTACTCTATTTTCCACCCTTTAGCACCTAATACAGAGATTTTCAGGCTTAATATCTCCTTCCATAGCTTCCACATTATAGGTTAAAGTACAATTCTCTTTAACCACTTCAGATTAAACAAGTTTTATAGAATCAATTTCAATTTTAAGAGTAACTTGAGAATCACTATTTTTTAAACTCTTCACTATTAAACCAATAGCACTTTCTGAAGCTGAGACTTTTGAGACTCATCATCAATTTTGCCTCCATTTGATTAAGTGTAATGATAATAACTAAAAATGGCTTAGGTAAAACTCAGACTTATAAAACTATCTTCACTTGTCATCATACAATCTAGGGGAATCTCTGTGTATGATTAGATTTGCTTGGGTATGAGTGTGAGTATGTGTGTCTTTGTCTACATTGACATTAGGCCACACTAGAATCTTAGACTACCTAGGGAAAAGAAACAAGCATTTATCAAAATATATTAAGGATCCTATCCTTTATGCACAAAATAAAATTTTATTCTTACAATAACTTCATGTTTGTTATATTATCTTCTTTTTTTAGATGAAAATATTGAATTTCAGATATGTTAAGCAACTCACCCAATGGTGCACTATGTAGATACTTTTTTTAAACTAAGTATCCAGTTTCTCTTTCTGGTAATGGATTTTCGATTGTTTTTAACTGATAATATTACCACCTCTACTTTCAGTCCCAGAATTTAGGGTATAACATATGTGTGGCTAATCAGAGTATTATATTCTTCTGATCACAGTGATTTGTTCAACTGTAAGTACAAGATCTACTTTAAATCAATAAAATTTCATCCTGACACTTAAACTGCAATGGTTGAGAGTTTTATCCTTCCTTTCTTCTGGAAGTAGAAAACTGTTATGATGTAAATCTAAAGCTGCCAGGGACCACCTGACTGAAAATAATGATAACATAAAGAAAAGCAACGGTGTAATATCATCCTCTGGTTCCCTGAGTTCTATTCTAGCAATGAGTAAAACTGCTTTTATAGTTATAGGAGCAAATAAATTATTTGTTTGTTTTTAAGCTTTTATTCAGTTTCTATCATTTAAAAATGTAACCCTGACTGATAAGGACTAATACATAGAAATAATGTACTTTTCTTTAAACTCTATCTACACTTTAAGTCTCACTCGAAGTGAAATCTTTCAACCACAGTGTTTTTCCTGACCCCCTCTTTTCTTTGAGATGTATTCTTTCCTTCCTAGATGCAACATATTTATTTTAAAGCACCTGAAACATTCCATACTGTACTAGTCCTTTAACAACTAATGTCCTTCTTATTTCTTCCTATTAAATAATACATTTTTAGTGAGAAAGGTTTTTTTTGTCATTTCTTGCAAGCATTAAGTAAAAATAAACTACAATGCATCTGTCTTTTGGCAGGTATTTGATAATGTTTTACTAGATTAAAAATATTATCCTTTTTCACTCAAAATTGGAAACTGAAGTATTTTGCTTCCCAAAATATGTTTTGGAAAGTTTAAAAAAAACAGTTTGGTGAAGGCTATTAACTTTCTTGGGGTAGACTTGTTCAGATTATTTGCAATATTGGGCTATATCTACATAAATATTTTTTCTTGCTATAGCCATCTTTTAAAATAATCGAACCAACTAAAATGTAATACCATGGTTTGTAACTCATGTTTATAAATTAAATAAATTAAATTTTTCACGTGCTTAAAAAAAGTGTTCTGTGTACTTTTCGCCAAAAAGTGAAAACCTTCAAATGTTTCACAAACTTTCATTCTGAAAAACCAACGAGTTCAAAAGTCCTTCAAAATTAAAATAGAGGAGGATCCAAGATGGTAGCAGAGTAGCTGGAAGCTCAATCCACTTTGTCCCAGGCGCAGACCAGTCTTTCAGCTAAAACACAGAGAAATCAACTAAAAAATTTGACAGAGAGTGAGTGAGATCGTGTGCGAGTGATTATGTACATGGACAAGAGTCCGGGATGTATGTATGAGTGGGTAAGAGCCAGCCCACCTGCAGGGAACTTGTAAGCAGTGCCACTGCCACTGCCCAACCCAGCATTTCTGGCTGCACAGATTCAAGGTGGCTGTGGATGGGCTCAGAAGCAGTGAGCTCAGGGGTTGGTGAGAGATGGCTGGGGAGGTGCTGGCAGCAGCAATAACATGGAAGAAGCAGAACTGCTTGAGGTTGAAAATCACTGGAGGGAGCAGGGAGAGCACCTCACCATTACCCTCTCTTATAGTATCACTGCGGGACTCTTCCCAGCACCATCTGGGAGAGATCCAGAGAGAAACTTTATCTAAAACTGTTGGAGGTTCTGGAAGACTGTGGTCAGCCCTGACTGAGAGAGACTTTCTGATTTTGAAGGAAGGGAAGTGCATGGAGAACAGACCCCCCAGGGATTGGTGGTACAGCATGAGGGTCACACAGAAACTCTTTTAAAAGAGGAGCTGAGGTGAGACTTGAGACTCAGCAGGGACCCAGTGTTTGCAATCTTGTGCGCATGTGTGCAGTAACTCTGACAACAAAATACTCAGAGGGATAGAGTATTGCTGAAAGGACTGTAGGACCCAAAATAGGGGATTATACTGAGGGGGAAGTTCAGGACCAAGTCTCCTGTGAGAGAGCAACAAGCTGAGGGCTGGATGACCATGAGCTGAATGCCTGAGATTTGCTGCAGCCATGCAGGTTTCTTCACAGGAGAACCCAACCCCCACCTATGAGTCCAAACTCAAGAACCCCCCTGTTGGGTGCATTACACAGGGGAAAGAAGAAAATGCTGGGAAAGGGCCCTTTTTAACGAAACACTACGAGCTACACCGCTCCTCTGGTGCTGATCCACTAAAACCAGTAGAATGGAGAGATTAGAGACAGGTACAACTAGGATGTTCAGGGCCCCATCCAGCCTCAGTGACTAGACAGAGCTGCAGTCTGTGCCAAGTAGGAAAGAGTGGTCCATTTTACACAGATTGGCCCCTCACAGGAAATGCGCAGCTAATTCACCTGAAACCATACATTATTGGAAATAATCTGGGACAGACCAAGAAGAGTGACAAGAGGACAGGGAAACACTTTCACCATCTTCCCGAACACTGAACAGTACCCCTGTAAGGTGACCTAGGATTCCATTGTCCTGACCACACCAGAGGCCCCATCTCGAGGTAGCTGCACATGTGTGTGTGTGTCTGTGTGTGTGTATGTCCAGAAAAAGCCCAACGATTGTTAATATAACGAGAATGGTTTGAATGACATTGCTGTAACTTGGCAACTAAGGTGTGTGTACTGGACTGAACATGCATGAACAATGATAAATTCACTGTACTAGTCAGTGGGGGCAGTAGACACCATTAAGTGAGCTCGCGTACTGTGTCGCTGTCACATTCAAAATGACTGTGGGAGTAGAGTAACACCTCTGCATCGAATTTTGCATTAAGCTTGAACATTCCTCCCAAGAAACTATCCAGATGATTCAGAAGGCCACATCTATGGGTAACTGGTGATTGACAGCTTCATCATGATGATGTGCCCACTCATGCATCACATCTCATCTGGTGCAGAGTTTTTCGTGAAACATCAAATCACCTAGGTGACTCAGCCTTCCTATAGCCCAGATTTGGTGCCTTGGGATTTCTAGCTTTTCCCAAAACTAAAAACACCTTGAAAGGGAAGAGATTACAGACTATCAGTGAAATTCAGGAAAATACAACAGGGCAGCTGATGTCGATTGGAAGAACTGTTTGAGGTCCCAAGGTACCTACTTTGAAGGGGGTTGAGGCGTCATTGTCCTATGTACAGTGTTTCTTGTATCTTGTATCTCGTATCTTCAATAAATGCCTCTATTTCTCATAGTACCTGGCCGGATGCCTTCTGGACAGACCTCATATACCAGTTCCTCATAGAGATTGTACTGGCTAAGAATGACCAGCTGAAGGTTCACAAGTTTTAAGTGCTTTAGGCTCACTGAAACTTAAGTGAGGATTTTCTTGCAGTAATAATTTCCCTTCTGTCCCTTGTCACGAGTTTAAAAACCTCACAGCTTGTATAATGAACCATTTCCAGTCTACTTTTTACTTGGACTAGCATGACTCTTTCATGCAATGAACTGAAAAGAGCCATTAAAAAATCTGTGTTTGCGTGTGTGTATCATCTATCTATCATCTATCTCTATCTATCTATCATCTATCTATCTACTTGGGGCAAAACAGGAATTTATTGATAGTGGCTTGATCACTGGGGAAGACATTTAACCGAGCAGAGTAGATATAAGTTTGTAGTTTGGTGAAGTTATTATTTATTTGTATATTTTATGTTATATAA
Organism: Mormoops blainvillei; assembly: GCA_004026545.1. NCBI lineage: Eukaryota > Metazoa > Chordata > Mammalia > Chiroptera > Mormoopidae > Mormoops > Mormoops blainvillei. Next base: position 6,797 of record PVJD01017809.1, on the reverse strand, counting down.
TAACTCTGCTAGAAAATCTGTGAGATATCTACATATTTATCTATCTCCAAATTGAATAGAGATGGGGGATAGCTGCACAGTTTAGCCACATTTCATCGTCTGTTGTACATAATCTATCCGTATTTAGCTTGTCATTCAAAACAAAAACAATTTACGATGACCCATGGCGCTTGTTATGGATTATCTCTGGCTTGGACCACATTAATGAAACACTTACAAACACAATCATGGTTTTGGGAGGAAAAACAAGTTTTACACATGCACACACACGCACAAATCGTGGTTTTGTTCTAGTATACCTGTCAAGTATAGTAGCTTTGGTTAAAATCTCATCCATTAATACGAACAAAAGCAGAAATCCAAATAAACAATTCTTACTATTTGAGCATTGTAAGCACAACTTGTAATTTTTTTTCACAGAAGAATTGAGAGTAGAAATATACTTTTAAAAATTGTAGCAACACGTAAGATTAAGTAGTCATAAAAATACAGTTTTGAATAGTTACTAATGAATTTTATGTTCTGTAACATGAAAATTTGTTAATATTTTACTTTTCCAATGTCACATATTTTATATATTATCAGGTTATGCTTTTAATGTGCATTCTTTCTTTTCTTTCTCTTGTATGCATTTTTCTCTCCAAATATTTAACTGGAGTAGTATAAAATATGATTATCTTAGCCCTCTGCCATTTCCTACAAGTAAAATTTCTTTTTAAAAATAAAATGTGGATATATTGTTAAGTATCTACTTTTACATACCCCAGCAGTTTTATTGAGCAGCAAATGTTCATTAGCATGTGCTGATATGAAGGGAATATCATTGACAATTCCCAGAGTCTTCCCTTTTTTCACAAACAGATTGTTGATTGCTGATGCATAATCCATCTGAGCATTGCAATAAAAAGAAAATATCACAAAATGTGCATAGAGCTTCATAGCAATGAGTGCCAAAAGATTCAGTAGATAAGACGAAAATATTCACACATGTGTGCACACAACTATGTTTGTTACTTAGGTCTGATTGATGCTATTTGCAGAAACTTGACTCCTATTTTTTTTTTATTGAATAGATATGCCTTAAATGGTCTTTATTCAGTTTTCTTAAATGGGGCTCTTTATTAGACCTAAGACAAAATACTGCAACCCATACCAAAGTGATATGAGAGAATTTAGCAACTTTACCCTTGAAAAGTGTATGAAAATTCTTTTAATTGTACATACATTTTACTATTTGATACCAATTATCCAGATGTTCTTAAATACGTGGATGTTTTGGCATCACATAAAATAAATAGAAAAATCCCTGATAATTCCTGTTAATTAATTCATTTATGTATTAATCCATTCTATAAATATTTATTTTGCACCTATTATATACAATGTGCTTTATTAGGTGTTGCAAAAAAAAGTGTTCAAGGATCAAAACCTGTGTTCAAGAAGTTTACAGGTATGTAAAAGGAATAGAAGGTGAATGTAAAACAGAATGGGGTTTATGCATTCAGGAGCTAAAAATGGTCAAGCACATTAATAAATAAGATAGTTTTCCAAATTTGATGATCAGGTAGTGTTTAACCTGAAATTTGTAACAGTAGGTAATAGTTTTATAATCAATGACTAATAAAAGTGTAGAAAATATGTAAAAAAAGAAATTGTATGTAAGAAAATTCCATGTATACCCATGAAGGGTGTAATCTGCAGGAATAGTAATAGACAAAACAGTGAAAGTAGGTTTGATTTTATATTGGCAAGGCTTTTGAATGTACAATTTTTATTTTATTTTTAAGTGGGGTGACACCCTTAAATGTCATGTATTAAGCTGAAAAGATATTTAAAAGATTCATTTCCTTATATAAGTAATTTTCCTATCCTTCATCTTCAGTTCCTCTATCTGGTAAATAAGAGGGACAGATTAAATCATCTCTAAATTTCTTCAAGCGTCCAAAATGTATGAAAAGGAAATTTTGTTTTGTTGGCAAAATAATTCCATACAAAAATAAGGAGCATGAGAAAGATACAATCATTATAATTCTAGGATGTTGTATCTTTTATTGATATGCAGGATGCATTGAATTATGGAGACTATGAATGTAGAGAGAACAGTTAGAGGACTTTTGTGACTGTCTTCTCAGAGATTAATCTGAGATAAAAACTTTAGGAATGGTAAAGGATAGACATGAATGATCCTTATCTGTTTGTTGAACAGAGAAGTACACATGTTATAAGTGTATTTTTATTTGTATTTCCAATGAGTCACAACCCGACCACTTAATTATTATTTTTTTATTGTAGAGCTTTTAATATGCAGTGTAAGACTCATAATCCCTGTACGGACATATGGGAAGGTCTTGGGAGTGTCACTGCTGTGTGTGTGTGTGTGTGTGTGTGTGTGTGTGTGTGTGTGTGTTTGAAAATGCTGTGATAAAAATACTTTATGAATAAACTATTATCACTTTCCATATTTTTCTCTCATTCACATTCGCTAATGGACATTCCCATGAAAACTCCATTTTCTCTCTTATTTCCATGTAATTATATAGTAGGCCATACTTGTGTGACAGAACGCCTTCTCAATATTTACCTAAATAAAATTTCACTAGTGTAATAGCTCAAATAATAATGAGATAGTGTTTATTTTTATATGAAAATATGTTTTACACTTTACCACTTTCCAGGGAGAGATCCTTCTGATGTTTCAGAAGCCAAATACTTTTTTTAAAAAAGGAAGAAAAGAAAGTGCTTTATATAACAAGAAAAAAACAAAATATTTACTGATTTTTTAAAACTAATATATCATAGTTACAAACTTCAGTCATTGAATAGCTTTGTTCTAAAATACGCTTTACTTGTCTGTAGATATTGTAATAATATTGTAAAAGTGTGTGTGCATGTCAAATGAGACAATGAATGAAAGGTTAGCACACAATACATATAGTAATTTTATACTAAATAAATTGTAGTTTTTAGGTTGTCTCTGCAAGTAGATATTAGTAGGGTGAAAGAGAAAGAATAATAAAGAATTGATTTAGGAGCAATGATTGGACAAAGGACAATTGTTCTTCTTAGGTCATTTCTAAAAATTGGAAGCATAGTTAAAAATAGTCAAGACAGCAACAAGAACTATTCCTAAAGACTAGCAATATAGTCAGTGGTGAATTTAATAATATTTATAAGTTAATAAACTTTATCCACATTTTTGCTTACTATTTATAATCAGATACCTTCTCTAGATGTTGTACATCTCAAACATATATTGTCTTAACACTGTTGCCCAGGTTAGAAATTATTCATAATATGATGATAGTGTAAGTTAAGGAATGTGTTTGTCTTATGTGTACTGTCTAAGTCAAATATGACAGAAATGAACAATTGGAAAAATTAGTTCTGGCATTGAATAAATTGATCTGAAAGATATACACAATAAAATATGGAGAAAACCCAGTTATTTCCAATTAGATCAAATTACTAATATTTGCAGTGAATACTTATTAGAGTCCTTGGCTATTTGAAGTTAATTTCTAGTCTCCAAATAACTAGGCATGGTAAGCAATATGTATTAACAAACAGATATACCCTGTTCCTTAAAAATAGCATTTATATATGATGAAATAAAATTTTATGTATTTTTCCTAAATATGAAATGTGTTTACTTACCTGCTTACCTACTTCCTTCTCTTAATAACCATGGATTTTTTTTTCCTGGAGAGATTAGAAATCTGAAATCTGTAACCTTTGGGCTACAGAGGTTTGGGGGTGCCTTCCTGCTGTCAGCAAATTCATGCCATGAATTACTCTGATTGTGATTATGATTAATAATGTGTTCCCTCCAGACAGTTTCTGTAAGTTTCATGATGAATTGCAGTTAGAAATTTTCATTGCACATAAAAGGTTGATTTACTGATGTTTATAAAAGGAAAGGTCAATTCAATCTTTTAAAATAGTTGTGATAGCACTGATCGTGAATGCTATTTATTTGTAAGACAGGGAAAGGATAGAGAAAATCTGGCTGATAAGGTCATAAAATTGAACAGATGAATATGTCTAATTGCTCTATTTATTTAAAAGGCCATAAACTTTGTCACATTTTATAAATATCTGAGTTGCCAATGTACATATGGAAATATTTCTAACTTGTAGTACCAAAGGAAGATGAAAATGGGACTTTGAATACCCCCCAAAAATTATCTGCTGCAAAAGGCTTCAGGAAAGTCTGAAGTTAATGTTGACAAAAGAATAAAAATTAATGCATTGCAAGAAGAGAATATATTTAAAATTTAAGCATGCAGATCAATTTGATTTTAGATTTCTATATTTTGACAAATTCACATTTTATTTTGTTTGTAAGGAAAAATAGATGGAAGTTATTTTATGCACAGTTTCTGAAAGTTCGTTCTTTTGTTTAGAATTTAATTTTCTTTCAAGTTTCGCTTTTGACATTTATGTATTTGTCATTTGGGACAAGAAAAAATAAGATCTTTATAGTGCCAGAACATGGCTCTAGTATTTCCCCGAATGCATTGAAGTTACTATTTCAATTTTATTTAAGCATTATGCTACGTGAAATAAGCCAAGCAGTGAAAGACAAATACCATGTGATCTCACCTATAAGTGGAAACTAATGAATAAAACAAACAAATGAGCAAAAGAGAACCAGAGACTTGGAAATAAAGAACAAATTGACAGTGACCAGAGGGGAGGGAGGAAGGAGATAATGGGGGAACGAAGGGGAAAGGACAAGTCAAGGAACATGTATAAAGGACTCAAAGGCCTGGACAATGGGGCGGGGGTTGACAGTGGAAGTGGGTGGGATGTGGTAGGGGAGAGCAATGGGAAAAAAGTAGGACAACTGTAACTGAACAATAATAAAAAGAAGATTTAGCCAAACAGAACTCCAATTGGAAATATATATATATATATATATATATATATATATATATATATACACACATAAACATAAAAATTGTTGATTTACTGATGTTTTTTAAAACACTGTACATAATTTGATAATTTTAATTATATATTTTCTTTTCAGTTTCAGGGTTAGATTAAAAAAAACAAATATACCATATGATCTCATTTATAAGAGGAATATATTAATTAAAATAAACTAATGAACAAAAAAGAACCACAGGTATGGAAACATGGAGCAGACTGATAATGACCAGAGGGGTGTGGGGAGGGGGATAATGTTGGAAAGACCAGGAAAGGACTAGACAAAGAACACGTGTGAATGACCTACAGACATGAGAAATGGTGTGGAAATTGACTGTGGGGGTGTGATGGGTGGAGGAGGGCAAAGGGGGAAAAATTGGAGCAACTGTAATAAAATAACAATAAAAATGTTTTAGTAAAAAAATTAATTGATGGAGAAAAAAATTACACCAGGTCATTTAGTATTTTTCCTTATTTCGTTGTAAACGTTTTGTAGTTCTTTGGTTGTTTTCGCATATTTGTCAAAATCAAAATCATTAAGATATATTTATAGACTCTTCATTTTTGTTTTACTAATATATGTGTTTATCCCTTTACACAAACCATATAATGTTGAATCTTAAAATTGTGCAGTGTGGTCCCTCCAACTTCATTCTTTTTCAGTTGTCTTACATATACTAGCTGAGTCCTTCAAATTTTAGAATTATCTTGTTTATTAATTACATTTTCTTGATTATGCTACTATGGATATCCCAATTTTTCCCATTTTGTTCCCCTCCACCCAATACCCCCCTCTCCCTCAGGGAATCCCCACACCATTGTACATGTCCATGGGTCATGCATATAAGTTCTTTGGCTACTCCATTTCCTATATTGTACTTTACATCCCCATGGTTATTCTGTAACTACCTATTTGTACTTAATCCCCTCACTCTATACCCATTCTCCCACCCCATCTGGTAACCATTGTAGGGCTCTCTGTATCCATGATTCTGTCTCTATTCTTCTTGCTTGCTTAGTTTGTTTTTCAGATTCAATTGTTGATAGATATGTATTTTTTTTTTGCCATTTTGATCTTCTTTTCCATAAATAAGTCCCTTTAACATTTCACATAATAATGGTTTGGTGATGATGAGTTCCTTTATTTTTTTCTTGTCTGGGTAGTTTTTTATCTGCCCTTTGATTCTAAATGATAGCTTTGCTGGATAAAGCAATCTTGACTGTAGGTTCCTGCTTTTCATAACTTAGTATTTCTTGCCAATTCCTTCTAGCCTGCAAAGTTTCTTTTGAGAAATCAGCTGACAGTCTTATTGGAACTCCCCTACAGGTAACTAACTGCTTTTGCTTTGTGGCTTTTAAGATTCCCTCTTCATCTTTAACCTCTGATATGTTAATTATGGTATGTCTTGGGGTGGGCCTTTTTGTGTCCATCTTGCATGTCTATTTCCTTCACCAAATTAGGGAAGTTGTCTTTCATTATTTTTTCAAATAGATTTCCAATTTCTTGCTCTTTCTCTTCTCCTTCAGGCACCACTATGACATGAAAGTTGGACCTCTTAAAGTTGTCCCAGAGGCTGCTTATATTACCCTCATTTTTTTTTTGGATTCTTTTTCTTTTTGTTGTCCTGATTATTTGTTTTTGCTTCCTTATGTTCCAAGTCATTGATTTGATTCTTGGTTTCATCCACTCTACTGTTGTCTCCCTGTAAATTGTTCTTTATTTCAATTAGTGTACCCTTCGTTTCTGAGTAGATCTTTTTTATGCTGTTTAGATTCTCAGTAAGCTCCTTGAGCTTTCTTATAACCAGTGTTTTGAGCTCCACATCTGATAGATTTCTTATCTCCATTTCATGTAGCCCCTTTTC
>PVJD01017808.1:0-16386 GCA_004026545.1 Mormoops blainvillei | reverse complement strand
CTCGGGGAACTCAGGCTGCCTCTCAGGTCTCAGCTTCCCAACATGTAACGTGGAAATTTAAAATCACACTTATCCGTGCAACTGAAGGGATGTAACTGACCGGGCCCCGCTGGCCTGTAAAGCTTTTCCAAGTTAGACACAATTCCCATCGTCGAGAACACTGAACTTGCCTTCCTCCAATTTGAGGGTTCGGCCTTCAGCCTCTTTCAGTTATTCTACTGAGGCTACTAAACTTCCTCCTTTTTGCCCATAATTAGTTCAGTCATTGGCTTTTTAAGTTGTCTGCATATGTTACCCCTGTGGTCTGCTTCCCTGAAACCTGTGACCACAGTCTCCCTGTGAGAAAACCAGCAGACGAACCCCAAAGGAGGGACATTGGACAAAGTTCCTCACCAGGACTCCCCAGGACTGTCCAGGGCATCAAAAACAAGGAAGGCTGGGAAACAGCACAGCCAAGGGAGCCTAAGACGACAGGATGACTAAAACTGATGCGGCACGTGGATAAGACGTCGGAAGGGAAAGTGGACATTAAGGGACAAACTCAGGACCTGGGTTGCTAACAGAATCAATACTGGTGCTTCAAAAATAACACAGGTGTCGTACTAATTTAAGGTGTTAACAATAGGGGAGGCTGGGTGTCGGACATACGGGAACTCAGTGCTGTGTGTCCGTTTCTCTCCGGAAATCTAAAACTGAAATCTAATACAATTAAGGTTTTAAAAAAGTAAAAAATAAAGTGTATGCATAGATCTTATAAAAGGAAGATAACTATAGTGAACGCTCCGGGGCCCAACAGTGGCCGGCTGTGTATTTCTAGGGTGTCTGTCCGTTTTCAGTGGCAATTTTAAGCCGTCTCCACTTCCCCTTCCTCCAGGATCTAAGGCGAACCTCTTGATAAATGCTGACTGGAAGGCCGACTTCGCAATGCGACGCAGGCCCAGGGGCAATCTCCTTCTGCCACGATCTCCTTTTCGGGGGCCATCAATCCACCCTGACCTCCCACGCTCTCAGCAGTTGACCAAAGCAGTGGGCGGCCCCGAGCAGGGAGCGCACAGGCTGCCTATGAACCTGCAGCTTTTCCGTGTTCCTGCTCTGAAACCAGCGTTTGTGAAACCCGACGGCGCCTGGGTCGGGTGAAAAACATTCCTGAAGCCCAGCACAGCAGAGGCCAGGGAGACGATGGGATTAGAGCCCACAGGTTAGCTAAGCACCCGTCACCGTGAGGGGCCACCTGCGGCCTCCATTCCGCCCTTTCTTTCTGTAGGCAGAGGACGCGCCATCCCTGCCGGGGGCCCTCAGACAAAGTCCCTCCTTAGCTGCTCCCCTGCCTCTTGTCAGGAGGAATTCTCCAATGTTAGCTGCAGCAGGTCCTCTTACTTGAAAGAAATGACTAATTTCAGCAAGCCTCACTAGAAAACACCTTTTACGCTAAAAAAAGTATTTTAGAATATTCTTTCCCCTTGACTGATGTAAAAATCAATTGCAGTTTAACGTTAAAAATAATAATTCCCAACAGATAAGAAAATAAAGCCGCTAGGAGAGAGGCGGAGCAGGCGGGCATTGGCCCAGTGCAGGAGCGGGGAGGCAGTGCATCCCCGTCCGCCACGCCACGCTCTCCTCCCGCCTCTAGACTCCACCCCGGCCCCAGTCCCCACAGGGTTCCTCCATGCTCGGCCGCACCCGGACTGCACTGCCGATGCTCTGGCAGAGCAACTGCCTCACTCTGCTTTAGCTCTCAGGTTTACCAGGTCTCATAGAACCGTGCTGCAATGCCGCCCTGTCACCAGCAGGCACCACCATCTCATATACGTGGCGTATGCTCTCTGATTAAATCCCTGCCATGGGGGCCTACAGTCAATGCAGCTACGGGAATGGATGGGTGGAGATGCGCCATGGATGTCAGATCTTGAGTTTGTTTTGAAGAACATCTCCAGGAGAAAAGTGAGTCCTGAGATGATATGCTAAGGGCCCCATGGGGGCCTGGGGTTAGAAACTAAAGTGAAAAACGTGTAATTATGTCTGTCACCCCACCCCCCACCCCTGCCACCTGTCTACTCACAAGGCATCACAGAGTCAGGAATTCCTAGCTGTCTGGCCCTGGTACAACTGACCACTGTGAGCCGCATCCTGGGCTGGCGCTGGTGTTCCCTCTCTCCCTCCCCGACTGCTCACCGGGTGGACGCGGCAGTTCTCCCCTAGCATTAAGTCCCCCTTACGGTAAATCACGCCTGCTTCTTACGGGGAGAGTCTCGGTTCAAAGTACAAGTGAGACTTCAACTCACTTCTCTTTGGGGATAATTAAAATCAGAGAGACCTGGGTGTTGGGAAAAAGGAAGTAGCAGAGAGTGAGGGGAGAGGCAGAGGCTTCTATGCAGAGCCCGGCACATGCCCACAGCCATGCCCACAGCCATGGCCACAGCTGGGCAGCCTGAAGACTGAGGCAGCAGGTGCTCGAAAAATACGTGACAATTCATGTCCAGGTTAGCAGGTATGACAATGGCAACCCACATGGTGTTTTGTTTTTAAAAAACTAGTGGATACGGCTGGAAGGCCAAAAACATGACATGTGAACCACACCTCGAAAGATGAATGTCATCTGCCTCCAGGGACAAGGAACTCATGAGCATTTCCATGAGGTGGTGGGGAGGTATTTCCTGACGCTTCCAACAAGCAAGCAACAGTAAATGCAAAATGGACAGCATTTACTTTTATTAATTTATGATTTTCACATGTTCTCATTAATGTCTTCCTTTCTTAGGGTTCATGGGCTACCTGCCATGTGAATATTGCCCAAAAGCCCTAGAAGGATTGTCCTCAATCCATTTTCCTCATAAGGTCTTTATTTTATTAATTACAAATTCATCTTTCCCGAAGGGTTTGTTGTGAGCCATTAGCCCATATCACAAAGGAGCAAACACCTGGGGAGAGGTGTCCGAAGGACGACCAGAGCCCAGATTCCACCCCAACCCGTTCCAAAGCAGAGTTTGTCCCACAGCTGCAAGCTCTCTGAGGTCAGAGCCGGGCGCCAAGTGCAGCGTTCCCGCCCATCCCCTCACGTGACATGTGAGTGACATGCAGCAGGAACTGGGCGGGGACCTGCACCTGAGTGCAGCGGAAGCCCAGCCCCACAGGGCCCTGTCTGCCGGTGTGGTCCAGGGCTGCTGGCTGCCACAGGAGCCTCCCTCCCTCCTCTGTTGCGTCCTGGGACAGGCTGGACGGCCCCAGCCAGGGACGAGCTATGTGATCCCTTATCCCCAGCACACTTATTTACACGTCCGTTCTCTGCTTTGGACAGCTGGGACATTTTCCACACTATTCCAGTACATGGTATGACAATATGGGCGGCAGATGACCCACGATCTTATTTAAAAGCAAAAGGATAGAATGTAAATTAGCTCGACCGAACTGGAAAGCAATTTGGCACCACAAGTCAAGAACTAGAAAAGACATATAACGTTCAAGCTGAGAAATCTCATTTCCAATTTATCCTAATGAACTAACCCAAAATAAGGAACATATTTTATGCATGAATGTTGCAACACTGTTTATAAATGAAAAAAAGAAACAAAGTATTCTCCATAAGAGGTTGGTTAAATTATGCTGCAAACCCTCAAAGGAATACTGTGCAACCATTAAGAATTGTAATAATAGAACCGGCCAGGTTGATCAACAGATTAGAGCATCGTCCCAATACAGCAAGGTTGTGGGTTTCATCCATGGTCAGGGCACGTACAAGCAGCAACCAATGAATGCAAAAACAAATCTCTCGCTCTCAAAAAAAAGGGGGATTATAATTCTATAGATCATACAGCCATTTGCAAAATGCTTATAATATGTTAAACGAAAAAGCAGAAGACAAAATTTCACGTACACAATGAAACAACTCTATAAAAACATGCATCCATATGGGTTAGCCCAGGATGGAACGCACTGAAATAAAAATGGTTGTGTCAGAGTGGAGAATGACGAGGCTTGTCTCCACTTCTCAAACTGTCATGTTTTTAAATTACCTTCATGAATAATAAATTTTAACAGAGGTACGTTTCGGTTGGAACTTCAAACCTATGCAGTATTTCATGTCATTAAGGCATCCTGGCAGCTGGCCCACATCTGGCCGGAGGCTGTTCAAAGTGCCTGGGGAGCCCACGGGAGCGCGGGAGCTACTTCTAGAAACAGGTGTGAATCTGGCCTCTGCTTTTCAGGCGTGAGGTCAAGGCACTATTCTAGAGCCTAGGGAGGCCTCCCCTCCCCCCAGCAATGGGAGAAAGGGCCAGAAAGGTCCCTGCGGTCCTGGACAGGGTTCGGCTCTGACGGGTCCGCTGAGGAGCCCGGCTCTTCTATGCCCACCCCTTTCCCTACTCGGTGGAGAATGGTCAACACTGTGGTCCAAAAAAGACCAGACTTATCTTGTGTGCTTATGGCCACTGCTGGCACTGAACTTGCACACTAAGGGGCACACTTACGCCGAGTCCACAGGAAACCATGTGCACAAAGAAGGGGGTCAAAGCGCACGCCTGTCCCAGGCCAACCTTTTCTGGCTTGGCCACCCAGTTCCTCCAACTAGGGACGCGGCGGGGATGGCAGTACCAAGGACAGTGACACCCCTCCTGCCACGGCCTGAGAAGCTCCTGTGTGCCAGGAGCTGTAGAGCGGCTCCCCGTATGCCATTCCCGTCATGGTTCTCGGCATCCTTGAGGTGCAGCATTAATGCCACCACTTAAAAGATGAGACAACTGAGACCAAAGAGAGGACCAAGGGCACATGGCAGGCAGCCATGGAGGAGCAGAACATGCTACCCCACGGCCACGGGCCTCAGCAAGGGCCACGAGGTGACCGAGACCACGCGCAGACCCAGGTGCCGCCGCCGCCGCAGCCGCCGCCTCCCCAAGCACACCAAGTTCAGACGGGCCGGCGCCCGGGAGGCGCGGCTCTGCCCGCTGTGAACGGCGAGCGTGGCGCTGCTCAAGGTCCCTAAGGACAAGAGGGCCCTGCAGCTCATCAAGAAACAGCGGGGACGCACACCTGTGCGAAGACGGACAGAGAGGAGCTGAGCACAGTCCCTGCAGCCCCCGGAAAGCAGCAGCTGAGAAGGATGGGGCCCCATCCCCTCTGTGTGTATTAAAACCTGTTCAGGAAAAAAAAAAAAAAGAGCACATGGCAAATAGGCAGTGTGTCCAGTGTCACCCCAGGTATGGCTGGTCCAGAGTCCATGCTCTGTCCACATCTAGGCCAGTTCTGGGAGGGACTGACGGACCCGGGCCCGTCTGGGTGGTCAGGATAACAAAATCCCGGGCCTCTTTACAGAGGGCCTGGCCCACAGTGGGTTAAACGGTAACTGGGGATTGCCAGTTAAAATTTATCCTTCCTCTTATCTTCCCCTATTCAACCCCAGAAAACTGTAATCTTACACTAATATTTGTTTTCAAAGGCTGCTTTTACTGTCCACACACTTTATCTCATCTAGCCATAATGGAAACGTTGGGGGAAGGTGACTGGCTGCAAGGAACTCAGGCTTTGCAGGCGAATTCAAATGCCTTCTCTGGAGTTCATGGCAACAGGAACCATGTTTTCTACCCATGGAGATACCGCAAGAATTAAATGAGAGAACATGCTACGATGACGGTGCTAGGAGGGTCTGACACACAGTAGGTTCTCCATAAAACGCAAACCCCTGTCCCACGCAACAGTCTGAGAAGTTACGAGGCACCCATTCTACAGCAGAGAAAACTATGGCACAAGAAATCGCCTGAGTTTCCCAAAATCCCATGGTTACCAATAACCAGTCATGAGTCTTCTGTTTACTGCAGTCCCAGGGAGTCTGGCATTCCAAAATCGCCACCGAGACGTGCGGACTCCAGAGTCTGTTCCAACTGGTGCTTGCACCTCATCTCTCCTGAACATTAAGCTCTGAGACTTTGACAGTTGTTTCTTTTTTTTAATGCTGAATTCCAAAGAGCCTGTTCAACTGTTCATTTCTCTCTGTAAGCCAAAGATTCATGTGTCCACTGGTTTTGAAACTAGAAAGGACTAGATTCAAATCCAGGTTCCAAAACTTTATAAATTCTCAATTTAATTCTCAGTAGCATTATCAAAAATACTAAACTCTGAGAGGATTAGAGAACGTGTATGTGGAATGCTCGGACTGTAGCACAGTTCAGATACAGGAGCCTCAATGTTAACACCTTGAGGATGTATTAAACCAGGTTAATGAAGTGCCGGAGGGAACGCGCTGGGAAGCTGGTTGGCCTTATACGGTTGTGAAAAGCGGCAAAGTTCACTTCAGTCAAATCGAGCGGAGTATACAAACTCACTTCCATTCGCGCCTACACGAGCTTACGCAACGGCACTGAAATCCCGAGTCTTACCAGCAAAACCGATGAACTGGGAGTGCCAGGGTTTTCTCTATTTGAAAAAATTTTTTGCTAGTGAGTCATTCAAAGCTTAAACCCCACAGTCTTCCTAAAGGGATTAGGTAGTTGAAAGCAAAATAGAAATACAAAAGAAACGGAACATCATGATTGAGGAAATGAAGAAGCAAAAATGCTTTGGCTGACTTAATTTTAACTCCACGCTTCCCAGAGACAGAAGTAAAAGGAATAACCGGTACGAGAATTGAGATGCAGTAAGACTCAGTCATGGGCCAGGAGAAACGGAGGCAGTGACTTGCCAAAGGCAAAACGGCGTGTGATCGAGGCAGGGTCTCAATTCAGACCGGACTCCGAAGGTGCTGCCGCACTAACCGCATTCTCATCACCCAGGTGAGGTCCTAAGTACCATAAAAGAGGCTGAATTTCTGGTGGAAAATGCTACAATCTGTCACGAAAGTAACGGATTTGAAGTAATGGACTATGGTGGGTTAAACCAGTCCCATTTCTTGGCTACTTCTCCCACAGGGAGCTGCAGCCGAAGGCCTCCCACCTGCTGGGCTCTGGGTGCTGGGCTCGGCCACGTGACTGACTGTGGCCAATCGGATGTCAGCAACCATGAGGCAAGGAGGGGCTTGTGCGCTGGACTTGCCCTCCTCGGACACTGCCCCGAGACCACTGTGCTTGAAGGACGCCAGCCTGCACTACAGGCACTTCAAAGGCCCCCAGGAGAGGGAATGTGCCCCGGACAACCACCAGCAATGCTGTGGGATCCGTGAGGCCACCTCGAACCAGCCACCAACTCGCCGTCACCTGACCACAGGCACCCATGTGAGCCCCGCTCAGAGCCCACAGGGTTGTGGGGGTTATAAATCACGCCGGTTTCAGGAGGTGTGCTGGCAGGTTGCCGAGACAAGGGTACGGAGAGAAACGACACCAGGCGTCCTCAACGGCAGGTTTACAGTGAGCAGGAAGCTGATTGTACATGGTGTCGCCTATAAAAGCCTTGGGGTGTGACGTGAAATGGCAATCCGGTCCAAGGACTCTGTGTGGGGCAGAATCAGTACTGTCTCCACAGGTGGGGCCAGCAGCCCCCATCGTGAAATATTATATCCCTGGGAGAGACCGTGCATCAGTGGGGCTAAGAGAGCTTTTGAGCTTTAGGAATTGTCCCTGATATGACCGATCTGCCACCTGACAAACGTTTTGATATTTACCAACACCGGGTCCTCAGCTAGGAGGCAGAGAGGTAGAGAGGACTGTGTATGGTCAGGACCTGCCCTCGAGAGTCTCAGACACGTGCGCGCAAGGCCTGGTGTGTGGTCTCGGGCACATCGCTACGCTCCCTGAGGCTGCAGGGTGGGGACCGTAGTGAGTGGTCCCCACACGGGGTTTTGCAGGCTCCTGCTACAGTGTCTGATGCACACTACATGCTCAGTAACAGCAGCATAGTCATTAACACTGAAATCTTGACGCTAATGGTAGTATCATTTCGCTACGAAATGGAAGATGGACTGGAGAAGAAATCAGTGGCAGGAAGTGAGGAAGGACCTTTAGAAGACGACCATGCTCGTCTTGGAGAAAAGAGATGAAGGTCTGACCAGTGAGCAGAGACGGAGGGCCGTGGCCCGGAGCCAGGAGGAAGCACTTGGGTGGGGCGGCTCCTGGACTGTGGACACACCCCAAAGGGCTGTGACTTTGGCCTTCCACCCACCCTTCCAAAGCTCCTGGCAGTTGTTTGGGGTCAAAAGGCAGTGATGGAAGGCACGCTGGCCAACTGCTCCAACAAACTGGCCAGCAGGGCTGGGCCAACGGCCTGGGAAAGCTGGACCCTCCCCAGGATTCCAGTTCCCTAGAGGTGCAGTGGTCCCACAGGTCCCTGGGGGAAAAGGGATTGAAGGAAGGGCCGGGGGGGCCACTGTGGCCAGAGCCAGCCAGGCTGCAGGTGCTGGGGCAGCACCATGGTTCCTCGTGGAGCTGACTGTCACCCGGCCCTGCTCCGTGGGAGACATCCAACTCACACCTGTGCTACGCTCAGTGGGGCAGCCTGCCCACTTAGAGCCAAGACGGCCCAGGGCCGGGCGGCTCCCTGAGGCCACAGCACGTCCAGCATTCCTGCAGGCTGCGTGTGGGTCCTCGTGCTGGCCTGGCAGCATGGCGCCCCACGGCCAAGCCCAGAGCAAAGTGACCATTCCATTCTTTTCCCCTGAGAAAAGCCTGGCCCATGTGATCCCAAGCTAGACTTGTTTTAAATGTGTTCTTCAGACCCGACCAAAATGCAAAGCGGGGATGCAAATACAGGAACGAGAGAACTGGGTGAAATTCTCCTGCTGACCCCAGCCTCACACTGAACATCACCTTTCTTGATACCCTTTCTCAAAGACTCAAGGGGGCTCTAAATATTTTGAACAGGAGAATCTGGAGTCATGTGCAAATACGGGAAGTTACATGCATTGCACGTTTTGCGGAGGAAGGAAGGAGCAACTCATAAAAGACAGTTCCCGCAGTAAATAAACTATCAAGTCGACAGCGGACACAGTGCAGGTGGGTGGCGCCCGTCCCAGGGCACCATCAGAGACAGGTTTACATGCTGCAGGTCAGAGTGCTTTCTGTAAAAAGCCCTATTTCAGCCGCTACTCCGTTTCACCTAAAAGCAGTGCTGGCAACCTGGCCAGACTCTGGGAATCTGCCCCATCCCCATGCTGAACAGCTGCTGGAAGGAGGAGGAAACTGCTGACCAGGCCATGGAAGTCTGGCGCGGGGCAAGGCATACTCAGAACCACCACCTCTGGGCTCAGTCCTCCTGGCGGCCACGCACCCTCTGCATACTGACCGAAGCTCTCAGTCAGCATCCGTCCGGTGAACTCAGAGGCTGCGGGGGCAGAATCGGTAACTAGGGCGGCGCTAGCGGCCTGTTGATTCACAGCCTGCCTTGGCTTACACGAAGAGAGAAACATGGGCACCTGTCCAGCAGGCCGGGCCGCCGCTTCTGCTCTCCAGGGAAGAGGGGACCCTGGCTAGCAATATTTTGGTGACCGTTCATGGGTCTGGGGTGTTAAGTCTGGCCGAGTGTCTCAGGTGGCTCAGCTCTCACTCCTACCTTTGGCATTTTCCAAAGCAAAAGTTGGTGATTTCGGGCCTTCGCTTCCCTGTCTGTAAGAAGGGCAGTGCACGTTAGGGAAGAGCCTCAAGTGTCTGTCAACAGACCCACGTGTTCCGGCCTCACCCACGTGCTGGGGAAATGTGCTGGCCGCTGGCTGTGACCCTGTCTATCCCCTGCACCACGCGCAATGCCAACATCACACCCTGCCACCCACTGCCCAGAGTGTCCGGGGGCTGTTGTACATCCCATCTGCTACAAACTCTTCATCCCACTGTAGCCGGCCCTCTCTGCCCACTCAGGCCTACTCCTTACAGATCCCCCTCGCTGCTCAGTTCAGGCCTGTTCCAGCGGGTTCTCCACAAGCAACACAATCACTCTCATTTCCTTGACTTGGCTCATGACTGTTTTTCCATTTCTTAAAATTAACGTAGCATTGAGATACAGTGTAATTCACCCCAATGTACAGCTGTGGGTTTTGACAACTGTTCACAGTTGCACATCCATCACTATAAGCAAGGTACAGAGTAGTTCCATTATCTCCACCCCACCCCAAATTCCCCCGTGTACTGTAACCCTGCCCCGGCCCCTGACCACCCTCTCCCAGAATGCCACAGAAATGGGCTCAGACAGTCTGTGACCTTTAGGCTTCTTCCACTGCCGTGACGCACAGAGAGCCACCCACGCTGTTTGCATCCGCAGCGGGCAGGGGTCCACGCCCACAACTGCAGCCTGTCCGCCCATTCCCCAGAAGAGGGGCAGTTAAGTGGTTTCCACGTGGGGGCAAATAAGAATAAAGTCCTGTAAGCACATGAATTTCCATTTCCCTTGGATAAATGCCGAAGGGTGGGACTGCTCGGTGTGTCGGAATCCCTGTTTAACTTCTTAAGAAACTGTCAACTGCTTTCAAACTGGTTGTGTCACCTTGCATTCCCACCAGCAGTGAGACAGTTCCAGGGCTCTACACCCTCGCCAGTACTTGGTGTTACCATTTTGTTATTAAGTCATTCTAACAGGTGTATAGTGACATGATGTGGCTATAATTATGCTTATTACATACATGCCAGTATGAGCTCAACAGCTCACATACATCTCAGTTAATGCTCATTTCAACTCTGCACAGTAAGTTCTAGTACTTTCTCTGCTTTTAAATGAGGAAGCTGAGGTGGCAAAATGCATGCTCTTCGCTAACACCTCTCCTCGGGTTACCTCATTTATTCCTTCGTGGATTCTCCACATTTTCAGGCCCCGACTCCTGTTCTACCTGCTGTGCGGTTCTTTTTCTAAATCATAATGTAACAATGAGCCGCCTGGCCTTGCCTTATATTGTCTGACCGACTCCCTAATTACTTCATTTATTTCCAATTATAGAACGAAAGTATTCTCAAAATAATTCACATTTCATGTTTCCCAAACAAGATGTTTCGCTTCTTGGGGCCAGAGTACCTGTCTCCCCAACACTTCTTTTTCATCTTGCACATTTCAGACACGGGTTTAAACGCATCAGAATTATGTGGAAAGTGTTCTGAAATCAAGGGGGCAGGTTTGCTATAAAAATCAGGTCACACCAACTTGCGCGTCATGGCCCCAGAGCGCCATACTGCCTTATAAAGTACAACGTGCGGGTCGTATCCAGCCCCACCTTGGAGATGACACAGTTAAGGCAGTTTAGTTGCAGAAAATATGGTAGGTTAAGGGTCAAGGTAAAGCACCCTCCCCACGAAGCCAATTACCATAAACTGATCCATGACAAAAAATGATAAAGTGTCCGCTGTCTAGAAAGTAGGGTGAAAACAGCCGGTGACGCCATGGAGAACTGGCTTTAGGAAGCGAGCACGGATGGCCAAGGACATGCAAGGAGGAGCCCCCCGAGTTGGCTAACCCAGGCACCAGGGGCAGGAGGCTTCCCTGGGAGGACAGCGCAAGCCAGTGCTAAGGCCGGACACAGGGCCCAAGCAGCCCGGCAGACCTCGGCCCCATGGGGCTGGGAGCTGCGGAAGCTGCTCCACGGAGCCCCGTCGGCACCCTCAACCCCGTGTGCTTTTGCGCTGAGTGTTTCTTTCTTCCTTTTGTTCTCTCCCCTCCCTCCCTCCCTTTTTTCTATCTATTGGTCCCCTATCTGTCATCTAGCCATGTTCCTCACCCTCTCCGAACCCCAGTACCATGCTATCCCTACTCCAAGGTGACAGCTGACCCTACTGCTGGTGCAGTCAGCATTCCCACACAGTGGTCCCCCAGCCCCCGGGCACACAACCCCCATACTGTGAAGAAACAAACGCCTAACCCTATTTCTATCACCTCCCCTCCCACAGAAAGCTCCCAGTCCCCACTACCCGCACCCTCCCCTCACTGCCTCACTGTTCTCCGTGTCGCAGGTCCTACCCCGTGTCTCTCTCTTACCCCTCTGGCCTTCGCAGGGCCAATGGGCAAAGCCCACGGCAAGGATTCGTGGTTTTTCCTGACCTGGCTCGTGGTTCCCTCTCTCCAGCTGGCAAATCACTCCGGAATCTGCCTTTTTAAAGCAAAGCTTCTGCAACCATACTCAACCATTTCTATGGTCACAAAATGGAGGAAAAAGTGAAGGCTATGCAAAGTGAAATAAAGAAAAATACACAGGGAACCAACAGTGAAAGGAAGGAAACCGGGACTCAGGTCAACAATTTGGAACAGAAGGAAGAGATAAACATTCAACCAGAACAGAAGAAACAAGAATTCAAAAAAAAATGAAAGGCTGAGGAACCTCAGGGACAACTTTAAACGCTCCACCATCTGAATCATACGGGTGCGAGAAGGAGAAGGAGAAGGGCAAGACATTGAAAACTTACTTGAACAAATAATGAAGGAGAACTTCCCCAGTCTGGCAAAGGAAGTAGACTTCCGGGACGTTCAGGAAGCTCAGAGACTCCCAAAGAAGTTAGACCCAAGGAAGCACACACCAAGGCACATCATAATTATATTACGCAAGATTAAAGATAAGGAGAGAATCTTCAAAGCAGCAAGAGAAAAGGAGACAGTTACCTACAAAGGAGTTCCCATTAAGACTATTAGCTGAGTTCTCAAAGAAACCTTACAGACAATAAGGGGCTGGAAAGAAGTATTCAATGTCATGAAAGGCAAGGGCCTATATCCAAGATTATCGTATCCAGCAAAGCTATCATTTAGATTGGAAGGGCAGATTAAGTGCTTCCCAGACAAGGTGAAGTGAAAGGGGTTCATCATCACCAAGCCATTATTATATGAAATATTAAAGGGACTTATCTAAGAAAAAGAAGATCAAAACTATGAACTGTAAAATGACCACAAACTCACAACTATCAACAACTGAACCTGAAAAAGAAAAATGAAAACAAGCTAAGCTAACAACTAGAACAGGAACAGAATCACAGAAATGGAGATCACATGGAGAGGTAGCAGCAGCGGAGGGGCAGGGGGAGAAAGGGGGAAAGGTACAGGGAATCAGCAGCATAACTGGTAGGTACAAAATAGACAGGGGGAGGCTAAGAATAGTACAGGAAAGGGAGAAGCCAAAGAACTTATATGTACGACCCACGGACATGAACTAAGTTGGGGGGAATGCTGGTGGTGGAGGGGAATAAAGGGGAGAAAAAAATGGGACAACTGTAATAGCATAGTCAATAAAATATATTTAAAAATAAAAAAAATTTAAAAACTGGAATTTGAAATACATCACAGAAAAGATACATAAGCTAAATAATAAAAAGTATTAAAGCAAAGCTTTTACCCTCTGCCCAAACTCTAGAAGGAACCGTCTGGACATTGATATTTCATTTCTTAGCAACATCAGCCCTTCTCTGGATCTGGCCCCCTTACCTAATCTCTCTCTTTCATCCTAAATTCTCTCTCTCCTCCAGTCAAGCTGGGTCATTCCCCATCTTATCTGTGTACTGTTTACTTGAGAATCCAGTTTGGGGTTTTTAATGACTTTCCCTTAGAAATGGTCTTCAGATTACAAAACGTTCATTCAGTCTCCACAAAGTCTGGCTCAGCTGTGGCTTTTCTGTGTTGGGAGAGTCCTGCCCTGTCCCACCAGCCCCAGGGGTGACACCCTGTTTGACCACAACCCCCTACACCTGTGCTCACCGTCCTACTGTCTGCGGGGACAGCACTGGAGTCCTATCCCCAACATATCTCAGGACCTGACCGGGTTTTTTGTCTCCTAAATCCTCACCCAAGGATGTTTATTGATTTTAGAGGGAGAGGAAGGGAAGGAGGGAGGGAGAGAGACACACACAGAAACACTGGTGTGAGAAAGGAACATCGATCAGATGACTCGGAAGGCACCCTGACTGGGGATCGAACCTGCAACATTTTGGTATATGAGACGATGCTCCAACCAACTGAGCCACCTGGCCAGGGCCTGATCTGTTTTTGAAGGTCCTTGAATAAGCTAAAAATTTTAAATCTTAAACTCCTAAGTGAATAGCTCTTCCCCCCAAAAGCCCCTGGTTGAACTGTATCCCAGTATCGCTTCCTGCACAGCCCAACGAGCAACGACTGGGAGGAGGAGGGAGGTGTGATTGGGAAGGGAGGCCACCCTCCTGGAGGGCAGAGGCGGCAGGCAAGGCCCAGCCCCAGAGACCAGAGGGACACACGGACAGAGCGCCTGAGGCAGCCAGAGAGACAGGAGGGCTGGTGCTCAGCATGTGGGGCTCTGAGAACGCTCAGGCTGAGACAGTGGGTGACTACCCTCTGACTTCTGCTCTAACCTTGTGGGGGACCGTGACACTCTCAGCCAAGAGGGAACCCCAGCATCTGGGGAAGGGCTTTGTGGAAAACTGTGTGGAGGACAGCCAAAGGCGGCCCAGAGGCCACGCCTTGGGCTCAAGTAGGCCGGCTGGGCACAGGGTGGCCAGGCCAGAAGCTGGGCCAAGCCCTCTGGCCAGAACTGCCAGCAGGCAAGCGCTCAGGCGGAAGCGGTTCAAGTCCAAGGTCACGATCTTGGCGCTGCCAGGAGCACCTCCACAGGAAAGGGGAAGAAGCAGGGTTTGTTAGGTTATGAAGACGTAACATTTTTCTGGTATTTAAAAAAAAACAACAAACTAAAACTGAATGGAGGGCCACCCTACCTGGGAGGCCCTGATGTTTAAAGCCCCAAACCAAGGCCCCACCTGCAACGACCCTACAAGTGACAGACAATCTTTAAGTTCTAAAACAGTCAAGGGGCCCTGGACCAGGGTACCAAATGGTGAGACTTTTTATAAGGTCAATTTATACTAAACTGACCAACACCACCGGAATGAGCTTCCTGGGGCTGCCACAACCAAGGGCCACAGACGGGGCGGCCTAAACAGAAGGCTATCTCACGATTCCGGGGCCTGGAAGTACCATACTCAGGTGTCGGCAGTAGCGCGCGCTCTTTAAAGGTTTAACGGCGCAAGGCTCGGACGAGGCCTCTCTCCTTGGTCTGGGGATGGCTGTTTGAGCCTCAGGTCTCTTCAGATCATCTTCCCTGTGTGCATCTGCCTCCGTGTCCAATTGTCCCCTTTTTATAGGAACCCCAGTCACACTGGAGTGGGGGCCACCTGAATGATCTCCTTTTAACTTGGTATCTCTGTAAAGGCCCTCTCCCCAAATAAGGTCCCGTTCTGAGGTCCTGGGTGTTAGGACTCCGTCCTTTCTTCCAGGGAGCCGTGGGGGGCCCCTGTAACAACTCCTCTCTCCCAGGCTTTTCCCAGAAGGGGGCAATATGCAAATGGAAGGCCCGACACCTCTTGTGCAGGCTCTAGATTCCCCACCCACCTGCGGGGATTCCTTCAAGGTCCGCCTGACCCGGGGCCTTCGTTAAAGAGGCCGAAGGCATGGCTCTGTGCTACAGCGGGGAAGCTGGAGCGGCAGTCGGCAGGCGAAAGGGCCCGTGGTCCTTTTCTAAAGAAGGTTCCACCTGGAGAACGCGGTGCCTGCCGTGTGAGGGAGGGCCCACGTCTGTTCCAAGCCCCCCATGTACAGCACTCGATGTTAGACAGGACTACACAGTGAAATATTTAAAACGTACAAAATATACATTCCTGCTGCACAAGAGGATAAGTTCTTGGCATCACAGCCCGACAGACACTCCGATTATGCAAGCTCTTTTCAACAAAGCTCCCGCCTCCCAGAGGCTAATCTGACAGAGACTTATTCTTCTCTCCAAATAATGGGTGAAAAAGGACACCATTTCTGAGTCTTTGTAAGAAAGCCAGCCAAGCAGACAGGCCCACACAATAAATCTGCATGAATGTTGGTAAGGGGACTGGGCACCAGTAGCTTTTATTAACGTATCAATTCCACCAGACTCTGATGCAGGAAAGAGTGAATGATAAGGGCCAGCGGCTGGAGGTCCCGGGGGCTCGCCGTCGGGGGCAGGGTGGGGGACAGGGTGAGAACAATGGCTTGTACGCATCTCACAGGAGCAGGCAGTGCCCGGGGCCAGACGCTGAGCTCACTGTCTGACGAAGGAGACCTCTGGGTGGGAACGGGACCAGGAAGCAGGGTGGGGCTGGGAGGGCACTTTGCGGGAGGCTGGTGCCTGGTGAACCCAGAAGGCGCCCTCAGGCAAAGCTGGACTTTCTCTATGAATTATTATTATTATTTTTTAAAGACTGGGTAAATTACCACCAAGGTCACTGAAAGGCTTGTTTGGAAGCAGAAAGTATTATGGGTAATTTTTTTCTCTGTTTCCCTAAATTCGCTAAAATGTGCTTACTGTGATGTTAAACAAAAAAGAAGAAAAGTCTTTAAAATGTTAAAGAACAAGTCCTTTTAAGTTACTGTTTCAGGGTGTTCCCAAATGTGACCACAGAAATACACTTGTAAGCAAGAGATACAGACTGAAGGTCAGCGAGTCCTTACTGTGTCCCAGGCACGGCACTAGGCTTATGTTTTCATGATCCCGTCTAATTTTATCTTATTTAAATGTGCTTA